>VUQG01029178.1:0-16286 GCA_015106755.1 Etia nguti | reverse complement strand
CGCCTGAAAATATCTTAAAAGTTTATTTTGTGACCCAGAAAGAGTAATATTAAAACTAAGTAGCTGCCGCCATTTTTGGAAACTGGAATTGGCTGGGCCGGCTATGAATTCTGGGATAGGTTGGGTCACGAAGGATACACCCGACCCATCCTTCAAATCTGGGGAAATTGTCGGCCGCATTTGGAAAAGTCTTCGAGTTTGGACAGCCTGTCGCGTCGCTGTAACGTAACCGGCCTACAATGCGGCCCCTGAATTTGGACACAGCTACGATACCGGAGACTGCTTCTTCTTCTTCAGCGTTTAACGTCAACTGGCATCCTTGTACATGCATTGCTGCCATCTTCTGTTTCAGTCCGTTACTACACTCCTAAATCCTACTACTTATTCCTGCATCTTTCAGGATCTTAAAAAGCTTCAAACGACGCGTCGACTATTAAATTAGTCATCGACGATTTTAATAGTCGACGTAATCGTGACTAGTCGACGAATCGTGGCAGCCCTAATTCATATATAAGTAAATTCAGTTCACATAACAACATAGCTATATATATAGTTATGTGAAACAAGCTTAAGCTAATCACATTCACATATGGCTTCTGCTTTGAATGATAGAGCTTTAACCTGCATTTGTGGATGATGCAGTGAACTGTGTTCCCAGACTCTGATTCTGGAAGGTTTTCCTGAGCCCATGTAATGCTGCTCTGTGACAGATTCATGACTGTTTTTAAAGCAGTGCTGCCTCAATGTCCAGAGATCATGGACTTTCATTACTCTGGGCACAGAGATTTCACCAGATTCTCATATTGGGTTTTTAAAAAAAGTTTTTTATTGTATTAGTTATTGTAGATGATGAGATATTCAGAATCACATGTGTGCTGTTGTGAGTCAACTATAAGTTGATGAGATTTGCTAATCACTTAATTGCATCTTTATTTACATTGTATGCACCATCCCAACTTTTTTGGAATTGGATTTATAAATGACCTTAAGCGTGTTCCTGCTATTTGTATAAATGGTCTTTTTTTGTATTTGTTTCTTTTATAATTATTTTTGATGTCCCTGTTATTTTCAACAATATCTTGGAACACACAAACACAAAAGCAAAGGAAATTAAGAAAACAACACAGATAAAATAAAATGAACCAAGATAGTCTTTTAGAATATGAGTAGCAAAAAAAACAGTAGCAAACTACAATAACAACCTAAAAATACAAAAATCAACACATATATCAAACCAAATACTCTATGATTTACTGTATAGTAGACACTCTGATGGACTTTCTGTTAGATATACAGTACTGTGCAAATGTTTTAGGCAGGTGTGAAAAAATGCTGTGAACAAAGAATGCTCTCAGAAATATAAATAATTGTTTATTGGCCCCAAATGTATTCGGCAGCAGGACAACGACCCCAAACATACAGCCAAAGTCATTAAGAACTACCTTCAGTGTAAAGAAAAACAAAAAGTACTGAAAGTGATGGTACGGCCCCCACAGAGCCCTGATCTCAACATCATCGAGTGTGTCTGGGATTACATGAAGAGACAGAAGGATGCGAGGAAGCCTACATCCACAGAAGATCTGTGGTTAGTTCTCCAAGATGTTTGGAATAACCTACCAGCTGAGTTAATTCAAAAACTGCGTGCAAGTGTACCTAGAAGAATTGATGCTGTTTTGAAGGCAAAGGGTGGTCATACCAAATATTGATTTGATTTATATTTCTCTTTTGTTCATTCGCTGCATTTTGTTGATTGATGAAAGCATTCTTTGTTTACAGCATTTTTTTTTTCTCTGCCTAAAACTTTTGCACAGTACTGTAAATCCTTTAAAAAGGTCAAAAAGGTCGCCAAACTGCTTCAGATATTTTTTTTGTTTGTTCTTTGATGTATGTTGTTTTTTTAATGAAATGTAATGTTTGAAATAATTTGTCTCATCCTGTACATGACCCTTGGTCCATTCATGCCTTGCAGGTTTTTTTAATCTAAAAAGATTCCTTATAATGCTCTAATGGTTTGGTTAATAACTTATAATAGTAAGACTAATACTTATAAGCAATGATCTTTCGTTTGTTTCTGTTTGATTTACCGTCCAAGAAATTTTCCTGACTTCTCACCCTGACCTTATGATGTTTGTCTAAGTCTCAGGGGACTTGCATTTGCTCTGGATGGTATTAACCTATTATACCTGTACTCATATTACACTGTGTCATTATTTATTTAACAAAAACTAAGCCAAAATGCAGCTAGGTGCTGATATTTATATGCTAATCATATCTGGAGTATTTAAGCGCGTGTTCATACATTGCCAAGGCGGAAAAACAGCAGCAATGATCTTAAAGAAGCAATTGTTGATGTCCATCAGTCTGGGAAAGATTATAGGGCCATTTCCAAGTCAATCATTTTACAGTGAGAAAGATTATTCACAAGTTTAAACATTCAATACAGTTACCAACCATCCCACAAGTGGACGTCTCAGCAAGCCCACTCCAAGGTCAGTCCATGCAATCCTCAGACAAACCGCACAACAAAACCCAATAGCTACATCTCAGACTCTACAGGCCTCAGCATGTTAAATGTCAAAGTTCGTGAATTAGAAAAAGGCTTGTTTAAACAGACAAAGTGGCAATGTGATGGAGCCATAATGGACCATATTTGGAAAAAATAAACAGCATATCAACACAAACGTTAAGATCAGGCGACTGACTTGGCCATTCAAGAATATTCCACTTCTTTGCTTTAATAAACTCCTGGGTTGCTTTGGCTGTATGTTTTGGGTCATTGTCCAGCTGTATTATGAAATGCTGCCCGATCAATTTGACTGGATTTAGCTGGATCTGAGCGGGCAGTATTTCTGTAAAGTAAAGTAAGGGGCAAGTGAAATGGCGTTTGTTCCTTTTTAATTCCTGATTAATTAATTCCTCTTTTCTGACAACACAAAACATTTATGGCAATTTCATTTTGCTTTACCAAACTACAAGTATAATACATTTGTCTTGTTTTATTGGCCCTTATTCGTATTATTAACCCTAAACCAAAGTTATCACACAGTTGTACTATAAAATCAGTAATCATGTGTAAATTTGACATAGTTATGACCAGAAAAATGCACATAATTTTAGATGCTAAAACACTAACAGTTTGGTTCGTGTTTTTATCTGCTTATGTGCAAGACAAAACCGGCTTCATAAATAAAACAACAGCACTGTTTGTTTAAACTTCCCTTGACATACGCTTCCATTTTTCTGTCTATGGTCTCTCGTGGCTATGTAAATAATGATGTCAGGAGTAAAAGTGGGAGTTAAATGATATTATGCGTCCAACCAAGCGGTTTAATTGTCTAAATACATCCCAAAATCAGCCATAAGCACATCTCCTGTAATAGTCACTTGTAGTGTTTATAACATGTCTTGACGAATCACCTGTTTAGAAAGCACTTCTGTTAAAGGCAAAGGTCAATTTTAACTTGCTGTGTTGGCAGACATGTTGTGCTAGACAGACCTTACACAACATCAATTTGGGACAGAATGGCCTTGCATCACCAACTGGCTGTGCGTTTATGCAGCAAGGGAAGGGTGCTGACTAACAAAGGGTCCAGTTTTGCAAAAAGACCATAGGCCACGAGGCATGTCAAAAACAAAGCACCAATGTTACTCATCAGATGAAATGAATAGACATTATGCGATCCACACGTTATGGATTGATTAACTGACTCATCAAGTGCATGAATTAATTCTGGGCAAATATGATAAGGAAGAACCGTATTCAGCAGCTAAAACTGCTTTTTATTTGTGAAAGCTTTTGTTACATTTGAATGCTTATACAACACCAAAACAGCTGGAACCTCATCACTTAGAAAATGCTTGGTGGGCCAGCTGGCACTCTCGTTTGGCAAGGAGTTGAGTATCGCTGCACTAACGTCTCCAAAATTCCTTTACATGGGAAACAGTGAAGCTGCTCCTGTGCTTTACCTGTGTGATGCACTTTAAATCTTTTATCATCAATCACACATAATCCTTGTGCACCTCTGCTTTGCAAACTTACAGCTGCTGCATCACCTGTTGCCTGTTGTCTGATTATCCCCCTGTGAATTTAAACCTCTTGTCCTCTTAGACTGTCACTACTGTTGTTTTGGATATTTTGCACCGACAGTAATACTCTCATGAGGCATTTTGCCTGTATGTTTACCCTTCAGTCTGTTACTGCATTGTGGTAATGTATGACAGCCAAACCACAGACGGCCTTACACCTGACTCTAGAATATTTTGGTATACAGAGGACATTGTTCCAGGAGTCTTGTGGGTTTTTTTTTCAGATGCCATCTTCTTTTTAGAGAGAAGAGGCTTTTTTCAGGCAATCCATCCAAAGAAGCCATACTTGTTCAGTCATTTTCTAATTGCACTGTCATGAACTTCAATATTTAACACGTTAACTGAGACCTGTAGAGTCTGAGATGTAGCTGTTTGGTTTTTTTTACATTTTCTCTGAGTATTGCATGTGCTGATCTTGGGGTGAGTTTGCTGGGGTATCCACTCCTGGGAAATTGCGACATTTGTACTAACACACCTGAATGCTCCAGACCAGCAGTCTGCTAAAACTTCTGCTTTTACCGACGTGCTCACACTTGATGATGATCAGTTAATCAAGTGCATCTGATCAGAAGCACCTGGCTGCCACTTACCCTCTTAATTCCAATGGAAAGAGTAAGGATGTACTTTCTTTTTCACATGACTGTACATGAAATCACTGCCCGCTAATTTATCATGCTCATTTACCGATCACTACTCTGGTGTTTTTACGCATAAATTATGACTGACAAAGCTGCACAACACTGACAGCAGCACAAAAATGTAGTAGCAATTATTGAAATAAAAGATTGTGGACTAATCCTGTCTCTTGTGTCATTTATTCTTCATGTGGTATCATTTGTAGTTCACAAATTGTGTCACAGATACAGGATTATTAATTTGGTCTACATTTGATGAATTTGTAGCCGCTGGGCAAAACATTGTATATGCATATATATATGTATATGTCTATATATATTTATATACACGTGTGTCAGGACTTAATTGAGTGTTACCTCAGGAATCCTCATTAAAAGATATTGGTTAAGCTTTAAGACTTTATTTGAATTAAATTAAGTTTGTGGTTAAGCAATTAGTTATGGTGGTTAAGGTTGGGCTAAGAATTGTAATGATATCCAGGGTCCTCATAGACATAGACGTATCAATGTGTGTGTGACGGACATATTTACAAGCTTCCCTTTCTGTCTCCCTCCACATACATCTTACTCTATTGCTCTGTAATACTCTCTCTCTATTGTGTAGAGCTTGTCAGAAGGGAAGCTGGGATTAGGGAGGCTTTAGCTTCAAATCAGACAAAGGTAATACCAGTAATTAGCATTCAGTAGAAGAGTGTGAAAAGATGGTCGTGATCAAAGACTGTGCCAAAGAATTCTTCGCCAATGTACTTGAGTCAACAAAGCAAAATGTCTTTTTTGTAATTTCTCTGCAGTTTGGATTTCTTTTTAAAGTGCCCATGTGTCTTCAAGTGTTCAGTTTGACGGTATATCTGCAAACCACAAAGCGGACATGTAAAAATGCCACAAATGAGGTAGGGGGAAATAAAACCTTTTTGATAACATTTGATGTTTTTCTTCACCGTGTGAATCAATTTAAGAAGTGTTATAATTCATACTTAAACCACTTCATGCAACAAGGTGTGGACTTTGACTGATATTTTCATTATTACAAATATTACAGGCGATGGCTAATTTAGAGAGATTAGAAAATCTTTGCAAAGCAGGAGAGTAATCAAAATGAATTTCATATTTAACCAAATGAGGTAAGCCATTAGTCTTCATTATTGTCTCATTTTGTTACATTAACTGAAAACAATTGCTGGAATAGATAAAACTGCCTTTTAGCAAGCCTTGTCTAGCAACGAATGCATTTTCACTCTGGCCACGCTGCATGTTACACCGATAGAAAACAGAACGACAGGAAAACACAGGAGAGTAAAAAAACCAAAACAATAAAAACAAAACAAAACAAGCAAACCCCACAATGATATGCATGCCTGAAGAAAAGGAATTAACAAGGAAAATTAAATTACAGCATGTGAGCCGAAGACCAACTTCTTCATATTTTTGCATCAAATGAGATCTTGCACAGCTCAAACCCCTCATCTGTTAATCCTGTGTTTAGACGTGTGATTCGATGACGCCGCTTTGCCTTTCGAGGCCACATTTCCAGGGCCATTTATGTTGATTTGTTTCACAAGTGCCACAATTAAGGAGCACCCTTCATTGGCAGGTTGACTTACATCCACTTAACTGCAGTATCTGCTCTTCTGTCGCCCCTCTGTTGCTTCAGATTTGTCAAAGTAAGGCCATGAGTGCCAGGACGTAGGAAAAGGATGAGGGGAACAATGTGAATTAAGGGTGTAATCATCAATATCCAGGGGCACTGAGTCACCCCAGAGCTGCGATGCTACAATGCCTTCCTTGTCTATATTGAGTTTTGTTTGAACAATGGGCCATTGTTTGCCGTGCGGACGCCCCCGTGTCTTTCTGACCCTAAACAACATGAAACAGGATCTTTTTTTGGTGCACACAGACAAACAGGGTTCTTGTTTGGTAGAATATGAAATTTCAAAAAGTATACCCTTGAAGAAAGCAGTCCAGTAAACTATGTTTTTTCACATGGCTGAAAGTGGCAGACAATATAGCACAAACAGAGGAGGAAATCAAAGAAAACAGTGAAATGGTTGGATTTAAAAAAGAAATAAAACATAAAAAATAGCATAGAATTTCAGCAAATAAGTTCAATATCACAGTCTAAGCCCTCATGGGTAGATGTTGCCTATGTAAATACTGCTGTTTAACATTTCCCTTACTAGTACAATGCTGGAAGCCTCGTCAGCCCCTGTTGGGCAGCCTGCTGAGGTCAGCATCCACAACACGACAGGTCCTGCTGCCCATCTCCTTTTGGGGCACTACATTACCATATAAACTTTGTTAATGACCTTGTCATTTTCACAACTTAATTACCAGCGTTGTGTCCCTTGAACATCTTCCCATATGAATTATACATCAGGAGTGTGGTTTAAAATGAGGGCTTGAAGGTTTTGATATATAGGTAGGTATCCCAGCTCAATGCTGCAATTCTGAATTGCCTTGTAAGCAAAAAAACAACAACAACTAAACAAACAAAAAACAAGAAGGGGGAGCCACTTTTGACGAGTATCCAGTGTGGCCTTGGAGAATGAGATACATCTATGTATTTATGTATTATTGTGTGTTTTAAATATTTCTGGGAAGAGTTTTCAGCATCACTAACAGGGAATAAAATGATGATCTTCAATTAATAAACAATATAAAAAACATGAAGGGAGCACTTAAATCCCATGTCAGATCTTGATGATTTAAATATCTAAATTCAGACAGACTAACAAACTATAACAATGGTCATTGGATATCATTAATCACTGAATCTTTGTAAAAATAAAAAACAGGCTGATCAAACTTGCGCCATAATATCTTTCAGTAATGTTTATGACCCCCACGTATCTCTTTGGTTTTTAACAACATCTAAGCATGCTTCTGATGGGATGGTGGATGAGGTCCTGGGGAATATCCTTTCACATTTGGATCAGGCCATCAATGAGCTGTTGGATAATCAGTGGTGCTATTTTGCAGTGTCATGTGCAGCAATACCTAATGTTCCAGTGAGGGCCAGTCAATGGCATCCATGCCTTTGACATCCAGGAACTGCTGTCATACTTAGGCCACATGGGCCACAAGGAACCCAGGGTCCACTGCACCAGTATAAGGTCTGACACTGGGTCTGAGGAATTCATCCTGGTGCCTAAGAGCAGTTAGCAGCTGCGGTTTTGAGTAACCCTCCAAAGATTTTTATCTCCCTAGGTCATCACTGACCCCAGAGCCAAACCGGTCATGCTGGATGATGTCATTGATGATGGGTCATTTTTAAAGAAAACGTGGGTCCACTGGTGGACCAGCCAGCCCATTAGCCCTCATACCACCATCATTAACAGTTTAGTCAGATGCTTATACATGAATAGCCCTTTGGAGGTCAGTTTATAGGATGTTGGCAGTGCTCCTCCTTGCACAAAGGAGGAGATACCAATCCTGCTGTTGGTTTGAAGGTCTTCCACTGTTCAGCCCTCCTTGTGTTATGGCTCATCTCCAGATTGTGCTGGGAGCACAACAAACCTTCTGTCCACATCAAATAAGGATGTGTGTAGAGGGTCTACCTGTTCAACCTGACTTGGCAAGTATTATCTCATGCTATCAGCAGTGACAAGGGCACTGAGAAAAAGCAAGACTAAAGAAAAGTGTGTACAGAAAGCTCAGGACAGAGGAAGAGTCTGTGGCCACCAACTGCAAAACCATTCCCTTTTGGAGGTCGTCTTATTGCTGCTGCTACACCAAAGGAGGTGAAATGGAGTCACAATGGTTCACGCTTCCTGACCGGGCAGATTAATATCCCAGATATGTAACTGACTTGTGTGTTGTACTGTAATCATCTTAGCGATAGATATATGCATTTAGATGCTATATCATGGCATGTGAGGTGCATATTTAACTTTCTGGGTCTGACTGGCTTATGTTAAGAAATTAAAAAAAGATGAACATGTTTATTTATTTATTAGTAAGAGGCTGAAAACATTTCAAGGTTTGCTGTGTGACATGCAGGTGTAAGACCCAAGATGTAGGACTCAGACACGAGGGATAAACTAAAAAGTGGCTTTACTGCTAAACTTAAGGGAACAAAATAGAAACTACAAAAAAACTCAGACTAGGCAAAAATCATGAACTTACTAATCTGCAACATGGAAGAAACCCAGAACACACAGGGCACACAGCAAGAGGGAGAACACGACAAAGGGATACTGAGACAATCTATACAAACAGGCTGACGAGCAACAGGTGCGAACACAGCTGACACTAATTACAGATAACTGGCGAGGAAGTTAAACTAGGCACAAGGAACAGAGAAGAACAGTGACCAAAAAACAAAACAAAAACAAAAACATGAAATGAGTGACACTTAAGACCTGGACTACGACACACAAGCTTGATGCAGACAGAAGACAAAACGCGGAGACCAGAGAAGGAAGAGAGTAAGAACACAAAAAGGTGATAAACAACCTTCTATTAACTAAATGCACAGATAACCAGAGCATAACCATAACACCATAGCAAAAAGCCACAATATCAACAAACCCAAGGATTGGACAGAAGTTTGTTTACATGAAGTCACTTTTTACATTTCCTTCCAATTTTGCAGTGTAATTTGAGTGTAATTGAAAACCGTTTTTTCATAAACACTGACAATTTGTAATATAATTTTAGTCTTTTACTAATATATATGTAATTCCCACTAAACCTAACAATAATAAAACTTGAAAGCAGGTCTCTGGCAAGAAAAAAACCCCTCATAATGCCAAGACAGCATTTGTTTTCTATATAATATTTATGTCTATATGATGACCTATGCATAAAATGAGTCACACAAAGCCTTCAAAATGAAGAAGAAGGAGGAGGAGTGGGAGTGTCAGCTGTCACGTTCTCCACAGTCTGATAATAGTCAGCTATCAATAAAACAGTTGAAGCATAGTTTACAATGCATTTGATATCCCAGAGTGCTGTCAAAGCCAAGGTCTCATGTTTTGTCTTGAATGAAATGACCTAATTTAATGATTTCAAGTAATGAGGAAAGACGCTGGAGCAAATATGTTCTTTTAATGAGCTATAACTGAACAGCAATCCCTGGAAAGAATTAAAAGGTTGTGTGTTTTATTCAGTAATCACTAAGGCTGCTAATATGCTTCAGAGATGTTCGCTGTCATCCTCCATCATACGCACACATCACAGCGAAGTCAAAAACACGTTTGAGGACCTTGATATTTAAAAGCTATTTTTCAATTAGATTCACTCGCATTCTGGTGGGATGATGCACATTTTTGCTCATCACTGGATGTACTTAACGGTGCAGCTGTGCTACTTGATATCTCTTTTCTGTTTTCTTTTTAGTGCTAAGTGTTACAGTAATGAAAGACAAGCTCTTGCTCTATACGCTGCTCACTTGTTTGGGTCTACTAAGCACAGAGTAAGTGTGAAGTGGTAAATCTCCTGCAGAAATAAGGTGTGGACCTTCGTGGCTAACAGCAGCTGTAAACAATACAGCGTGTTCCAGTATGGGAGTATTATTGATGACCCTGACACTGATACATCTTTAAGTATTCTTTGATATGATGCACAACTAATTATTTTTTCCCGGTCACCAACCTGCAATGGGGCCTCCATAACAGTTTGATATCCACCTGCTTAAACGTTCATTGGCAAACTGCTGTTTTTCTCTAATGTCATTCCTTGATAAATAAAGGCTTTTTCCCTGACATGCCTCAGTGTAAATACAAAATCCTGTTTTGAATGATAATTTCATTTATTAAGGCGAAAAAAGCCATCTCAGCTGGCCCTATGTGAAAAAGTAATAAACCTAATAACTAGTTGTGCCACCCTTAGCAGCAAGAACTGCAATCAAGTGTTTGTGATAACTGGCAATGAGTCTTTCACACATCGCTGTGGAGGAATTTTTGCCCACTCTTCTTTGCAGAATTATTTTAATTCAGCCACAGTGGAGAGTTTTCGAGCATGAAGAGTGTGTTTAAGGTAACGCCAAAGCATCTCAATGTGATACTGTTTGGACTTTGGACGAAGCCATGCCAAAACCATCATTTTTTTTTTTTTTGACCCATTCACAGGCGGACTTGCTAGTTGGTTTCGGATCATTGTCCTGCTGCATAATCCAAATGTGCTTGAGTGTCAGAGCACAAACTGATCTCCAGAGATCATCCTTCAGGATTTGCTGGTAGAGAGCAGAATTCATGATTTCATCGATTACAGCAAGTCATCCAGGCCCTGAAGCAAAGCAGCCCCAGACTACACACTTCCTCCACCATGTTGGACTGTTGGTATGTTGTTTTCATGAAATGCTGTTTTAGTTTTATGCCAGATGTAACTGTACTTAACTTTTGTGTCGTCACTCCATAGAATATTTTTCCAAACAGTCTTGAGGATCATAAAGATATTTTTTGTCAAATGTGAGACGAGCCTTTGCGTTCTTTTTGGTCAGCAGTGATTTCTCCTTGAACGCTCCTCATGGATGCCATTTTTACTGAGTCTTTTTCTTATTGTTGAATTATGAACACTGACATTGACTGAGACAAGTGAGGCCTGCAGTTCTTTTGATGTTATTCTGGGTTCAATTGTGACCTCCCGGATGAGTCGTGGATGCACTATTGGCCAAGCAATTTTGGACCGCCTTTTTCCCTTGAGTTTAAATCGCTGTCAGTTATTACACTGGCAGAAGATCCATCCATCCATCCTCTTGACATGTTGTCCAACATTAGTCACACAAGGGCTGTCAGTGGTTGAAAGGTTGGGTACTCCTGGAACAGGTTATAGGTGCCATCACACTGTAATTGAAAAGTTTATTTGCAAACAGTGTGGTTATGCATATCTGTTATCTGCAGTAAACTCATCATAATTCTGGGAATGTAAAACCTTTTATGTTTTGACAGAATCTGACAGTGCTCCTGCGTGTTTGAAAGAAAGGTTGAGTCTTCACCAGACACATAGACCTTACTGGTGAAAAGGTCATTTCACTCTAAATAGTCAATGTTTCTGGAGCCATTCCCATGATAGAACCACTGATAACGCTCTAAAATGAAATCTATCTTTGCCTTTGATACACTGCGGTTTCACCGCCATTGGCATTAATTCATTACAGGAGAACTAAGCAGAGATTACAGCTTTGTATTCCTTGACAATGTCACGCAGGTCTGCGCCATACAGATAATTATGAATCGAGAGCTGCAGCCTCAAAATGAGAAAGCTCTCTGAGCTCATCTCATTCTTCTGAATGGGCCTCTGTCAGATACTGACAATGAGTGACCTTGTGCTTGGAAAATCGCACTGAATAAACCATGGAGCAGATATCACTTATACACCCTGCCTTCCTTCCTCTTGAGGGGCCTAGACTCATCTTTCAAAAATGAATCAGCTCAGCCGACTAAATTACGCCCCCCTCTAACCCCCTGCCACACAATGGAGACATGCTAATTTTTTTAAGCACCATAATTTGACTTTAGACTATTTTGGCTGTTACTTATAGGCTAAAATTGACGTGATTGCCATCAGTGTGGATAACTGATTCTGAAACTATTGCACGCATTAGCTAGAAATTAGAGTACCATCTTTGTAAATCCCAGTATTACAAACTTTCCTTATAAAACTCACCTTATTCCTGTGGTCAGGTCCGGACTTATTTAATACATATTTCAAATGTTTTTATTTATAGTTTAAGTGAAGTATAAATCTTTACAAACAATTTCAAAAAATCCCAACAGTGCACTTGTTGAATATCAATAAGCGAGTGAAATAAAACGCTGTTAACAGAGTTACTACTACGGCTACTGCTACTACTAATAAATTAATAGTTAAAACAGATTTTAACTATGTGTTGTATTCCATCCATCATAACTGCATCGCTAATTGAAATATTCTAAAGCTGGAAATAAATGGTAACACATGTTACCATAATTTTGTTAACCATGCTCACTTTGACAACCTGTGCAGCAAAAGCATTTTTTTACAGGTTCACTACATAAAATAAGACGGCGAACTTTCCATCTTCTGACCAATCTGTTGCCTACAGAATTGTTACACACAGTCTGGCTCCAAACCTGCACTGTGGGATATTTCTGCTGCAGACTCTCGTCGTGGTTTCAGAAGGAAGACAGGAATTAAAAGAAGATTTGTCTGTGACACCGTAGAAGAACACATGGCAGGCTGTTGTTTGGCTTAAGAATTGGCACATATCTTGGCAGTAACCACCTAATTTTGATTTTCTAAAACACGGTGATTGTTGTGACCAATGCGAGTTATTCTGTTAAAATACTTAATACAAATGCTGTCACTTTGTATTTATCTAAATTAATGAAACTATTGAATGTTTCACATGCCACTGGGGAAGCTGTTGTCTGCATGGTTAAAACTACCTCATCAAATTTGATAGTAAATTTGATGCAAGTAGCAACAAGTAACTAGTAATGAGTAACTAATAATTTAGTTTTCTCTTACTGAGACCTAATTAGCAAGTATGTGCATGTAGTTTTAGCTTGCAATCATGTTTACATCTAACTTATATTATTTATGTTCTTTGTTGCGCTGCTACCAGTGATAGCACCTCACCAGCTTCTAATAGTGTTAAACAAATGTATTATGCTGAAACATGGGGAGTCTGTAACATGTAAAATTCAGCTGTGAGATGGCTTTGAAAAAACACACAGTGCCTATTGCCACGGTTATCATCTGAAGTGCTTTCTACCAAAATGAAGGTAAATTAATATGGATCGTCCATTCTGAATGTTGCTTTTGTTCTCTGTGTCTTTCTGTCACCTTTTTAATCCACTTTATTGTGAGTTTCCTGCTCAGTAAAAGGAAAAATAGATGAAAAATTCATTGTTTGTTTTGCTTGCTGTTTTGCAATTAATGCTGTCCACCTTTCGCTCCCTAACCGTGCACTCCCGCATTGTCTGGCTGACTGATCGGAGCTGTTGACTGAAACCTGCATGCCCTTGCTGGCTTTCTTGAGTGAGAAAGTACCAATTAATCTGTTATGACTGCTCAGCTGAACATTCAATAAGAGCCGTGGTCATTCATTTGTTAGTTCATTTGTTTTGTTTATATTTTTGTGTGTTTAGTTTTGTGTGCTATTTTTCACTCGGTTGGCGAAGAAATTATCCTACACACTGGCACATTTAAATAGCATTATTTGCTTCTCATTTGTTTTGTGGGTTATGGTTTTGTTTGTGCATTACACTGTATGTCATTATGGTCTTTCATGGGCTGCATAATGCACAGAATTTCTCACACAGAAGTACGTTGAAAATTATTCTGTTTATTCCTGCTGGGATTTTTCCTCAGTTTTCCCAGCTTTTAGAAAAGGACTTTATAGTTTTCAATGAAGCCCAAGAATCAACTGCAAAGACATCTCAAAGTGCTGCCTTAGGGGACAGGCAATGTTGTGTGTTGGTTCTTTGTGGAGCCTAAGCATGGCTTTGCAGATCTCCATGTTGTAGCTGTTTACTGCTACCAGGGGGCACTATCAAGAATATGTTGACACTATAGATCATATGACCTTATGACACTATCAGGTCAACAGGACACTTATGTTTGTGTTGTTCTTGGTCCTTCAGCCAGCTGTGAAGTCCAAAATTAGTTAAATAGAGTGTTAAAAACAAAAACTATCCACTTTCTGTGCTTCTTATCCTGCTTTTTTAAAAGTTTTTTTTAAAATTTCTGATGCTTCTTCTCCTTTTTGTTGTGAACTTTAATGCATTCGGCCAATGCAGCATCGTCATTGTTGCACTGATATCTTATTGGAGAACTGCACACGAGCATGTCTGCATAGGTTGCATACCCCCAATGCTACGGTCTGCATAGAAAAGTACTTAAGAGGACACAAACGCGCCTTTAATCTGCACGTACTAAGGGAAAAAGTCACACGTCAGGGACACACGAATACCACAAACCGTACAGTAGGGATGTGCAGAGAGTGCAGTAGCTGTTCAATAAATTACTACAATAATCACTAAGCACTTGAATGTAATATCAGTATGTATAATTATTAGCATCACTGAATAGAAAATCTCATTCTGCTAATAGGGCATAATTTATTAATGTATCATCTGCAACCATGCGACACAAACACTGCCTGAGCAAAGCATGTAGGCAAGTACAGTACATAGTATCCATTAGGGGTGGGTTTCAATAATCAAATTTCCGATTAAAATCGATTTTAGCTTTAATAAAGCGATATCGATTCACTAAAATCCCAAATCGATTTTTTAAATATAAATGTATTTTGTCAGAAATGCCAGAATCTCAGGTTAAACCTCAAACTATTTCAACAACCACCAAACAGCTAGAACAGTAAGTGAGAGCAGGTAAACGGATTCTGCAAAAGACGTAAACACAGAGCGGACCCGACGCAACAGAATCAGTGAGATGTCGGCTTTCTCACCAGACGGCACGTACATGTACACAGACACGCCGTCCGGGCTGAGAGCCGACAGCTCACTGATTCTGATGTGTCGCTTTGCCCTAGATTCTGAAACTGCAGGTTTCATCATTCTCCAATCAAAATTGACTGAACCAGCAGCAAAAGAAGATCAAAACTAAACTTCACATTTCGCTTCACATAAACATCGTCATGAATTCCCTCTTACTTTTGCTGTTTTGCTTCCACCACGATAAAATCACACTTCCTGCACAGCTCTCTCTCTCTCTCAGTGTACTTCAAGAACAGTTTCCCATCTCAAATCTCCATTTTCTGCATTATTCGCTTGATTATTACCCACCAGTTTACCGTTGTGTACTACGGAGCCCCGCAAGGGACATTGGAGAAAAAAAAAACTAAGAGGAACGTTTGCGAGATCTCACAAAAGTTTTGCGAGGATATCAAATCGGGACCTTGTGAATCAGAATCGAATCGATTCTAGAAATCAGTGATGATACCCAGCCCTAGTATCCATGTAGTGGATATGGACTGGATGTTTAGTGTAGACATCCATCATTCAGCCCTTTAAAAAGGGCATTAACTTTTGCAGTTGATGTGAATACTTTCTCTTTATGTCTACAAGTATGCTGCAAATACCTGCTGTTAACATTCAACATATTTACAAGTGAACTAGTTACGACTTCATTTTCAGGTGAATGGATATGACTTTGGAGATTAAGCAATAAGATTTTTCCAGGGCAAATACAGGGTGGGCTATTTATATGGATACACCGTAATAACATGGGAATGGTTGGTGATATTAAAGTCCTGTTTGTGGCACATTAGTATATGTGAGGGGGCAAACTCCTCAAGATGGGTGGTGACCATGGTGGCCATTTAGAAGTCGGCCATCTTGGATACAACTTTTGTTTTTTCAGTAGGAAGAGGGCCATGTGACACATCAAACTTATTGGTAATGTCACAAGAAAAATAATGGTGTGCTTGGTTTCAACGTAACTTTATTCTTTCATGAGTTATTTACAAGTTTCTGACCACTTATAAAATGTGTTCAATGTGCTGCCCATTGTGTTGGATTGTCAATGCAACCCTCTTCTCCCACTCTTCACACACTGATAGCAACACCGCAGGAGAAATACCAGCACAGGCATCCAGTATCCGTAGTTTCAGGTGCTGCA
>VUQG01029176.1:62496-90781 GCA_015106755.1 Etia nguti | reverse complement strand
ATTAAGAAAAAAAATTAAAAAAAAAAAAAAATTCACCCAAAAAAAAAAAAAAAAAAAAAAAAGAAAAAAGGCTGCCAAGGATTCGTTTTTACTTGGTAGACAATTCTCGTTTTCGGTAAGAAGCAGCCATTATCTGCCAGTCAAATAAAAACACTGAAATGTTGAAGACACTTGTGCTTGTTATAGATCGACTCTAATGAAAAGAGTTCCACCTGATTATAACTTCTTTGAGCTCATTATTTTGGTTTTTGCATCAAACTAAATGTACTTTAGCTGTTTTCTGCAGCTTTCTTCACCAAAAAACCTCTTAACGGCCACTTTAACACTGGATCAGGTCTGTCCACAGCACAAATCAATTCTGATGGCTCAGACTGCACAGCCGACATACTCAAATTCACAAACACAAATACATAATCTGCTCGAACTTGTGCATGGATTGGATAAAAATGATTCAACTTTATCTTTAGTTTTAGTTTGTTCATTGCATTTATTTTTGGAAGGAATTGTGCACAGAAACAGTGACCACTGAGAGAGAGGGAGAAATGCCAATTTCTGGCCTTCAATTTTCAACTTCCAGCCTACCAAGCTGGCTATTATTTCTGCAGGTTTTCTCTAATAAAGCAGGCTAAAATCTGCCCTGTATGTAAAAGTGCAAATGCAAATGCTTGCTATGAGCCTTGCATATGAGCCTGAACAGTTCCCCAATGATTGTCAGTGTCAGTGTCATCTTGTCAATGTTTACAGCAGGCTTTCACTATCAGGAAAATCTATCACTGCAAAAATTCCCTCTTTCATCCATTGCTACTCGATGTAACACAATATTAAAAAAAATGCATATTATTGGTGCACTATTTACAATTTTCTTGCCCAATTAAGATTTCTGATTTTTCTCCAAGGATGACCTGCCAATATCAGTTTTCTTTCTAAAACCTGAAACTGTAACTGGCATATAGTAGCAAAAATCTACTTTTTCTCAATGCAATATATGATTTTCTCTGGCAACAGCTGAAACAACTGAAAATAAAGTGCTGTGCTACTGAAAAGAAGTCCAAATGATCAACTGAAAATGACTTGCTGTACGCCCACCTTTACTTTATATATTTTATTTTATCAATCAAAATCAGGTGCAATAGATTTATATAACAAAACAATTATCAGGTAGTTACATCATTTTTCTCTATGTTTCTAACACCGCATAACAGGACATTGACCCTTTTCTCGTTTTCCGATTCGATTCGGACTCAGAGTTGTGGATAGCTTTAGTTTTAGACACTTTCCATTTAATAGCTTCTTTAAAATGTCCAGGTTCAGCATACGGGAGGTCATTAAAGAGTTTGATTAGGTTTGCTGTTACAAACATTTTGTGGCAGTCAGGTACATTGTCAAACGTTGTGCCCTCACTCTCTTTGAGGAACTTCCACACTAACGATAATTTAACGTTAGTATGTGGCTTTGAAAAGTGTGCACAACTTTTTTGCCTCTACTCCCCTTTCATGCATGCACAACACATACTTGAAAGGGACCAGCTCCTAACTGGACATACCTGAGACTGACCAGCCGCAAGAGTAAGAATCGGATGATTCTAGTCCCTGGCTGGTCAGTTGGTGTGTTTTTAATTTATGTTGTCATTGTTACAGAAATTCAGATTAAAATGTTTGGACTTAATTTCACTTTACATGGTTGGTTTACTGTTTTCCATATCTGACCACAATTAAACTTTAAGCCAATCACTGTTGTAGGTACAAATCTAAACAGAGAAATATTTCTGATGGTATTTCTACTTTAAATTAATCACAGCTCACTGATCAGCGGTGAAGTATTTTTTAACTTGTACATAAGAGACGAAAATAAAACCAGTGAAACATTTCAATTATGCTAACAATCAGTCAGACGGTAGTCATGTGCAATGCTAGAAAATGGAAGCAATGGCAATATGTCAGTCATAAATTCACAGAGCCAAACAGAGAGTGGGATATCTGCTAATAGTTAATGGGAATGAGGGGACGAGTGTGTATTGTTCTGGCTCTGAATAGGTTGATCTTTAATTACGCTCTTTTATAGTTAATGCTGGCTTATTCACTGGACTGAGTTTCAGTACTAAAAAGGTGTCAAAGGTCAAATGAATGCATTTTTAAACTTCATTTTCCACTGAGTCAATTAATATGTATGTCCCGAGGAGCAAAGAATAGACAAGCAATCAAACAAGATGGTCAGAGGTCAGAAATATGCTACAAGTTGTAACAAACATGTATGAGGACAGCAGGAGAAAGCAGGGCGCTAAAACAAAATGTGATGTTTCATTATGGAAATGGTGCTTTGTGGTGTGCTCTGTTGAATAATAACTTCCAGATGTCTGGGTAGCCAGGGGCTGGCTGATATCAAAGCATGCAGGGTTATGGGGAGGCAGTGGCGTGGAGGGGAAGTGCTGGGACCACCGCCAGCTGGCTAAGGCTGATGGCACCAGGGCTGGGGAGGGGGTTGGGCTTGGTTGGGGTTTGGGGGGCATCCATTTCACACTCAGTGACTCCTGTTCACATAGCATTACTGTGCATAAGCATGTGTGCAAGA
Source organism: Etia nguti (assembly GCA_015106755.1). NCBI lineage: Eukaryota > Metazoa > Chordata > Actinopteri > Cichliformes > Cichlidae > Etia > Etia nguti. Next base: position 88,213 of record VUQG01029176.1, on the reverse strand, counting down.
ATGTTATTTTATTGTGGGAGATTATGTTGGATCAAGTGTGTATTATGCTAATTTTGTGTAAAATTTTCATTGCTGCGTATGCTCTATGTGTGCTTGTGTCTTTGGTTGGCACCTAAAGGTTTAATCTGTGCAGGGTTGCATGCCAGAGAATGTGTGCCCCGTCTGTGTTGTATTAAGAAAAATAACGAAATCTCTAGAATCTATAAAGCCGTCTTAAAAAAGTCTACTAACTCCAGTTTGCTGTTGCTCCTTTTCCTCCGTCTCTCATAAGAGTTTGAATAAGGGATCACATATCTCTGCTTTTCCTGTTTTTCTAAATCTGTTGCATCACCATCCTGTAATTTTTCTGTGTGAATATGAGTAAGAAAGAGTGAATCAGGGTTGGAGTTTGATCAGAATTATACCATGGTGAAAGAAAAACCTTCTTAAGCCTTTTGCTGCAGTGATGGGCAGAGATCTTTCCCTCAGTGTCTCTACGTTTTTATGGGTTTTTTTCTTTTTGTGCATCTTTTTCTCTCTACATTTCTCCTCAGGGAACTCACTAGTACCTGTTAGCATGTGTAGATAAAAGGATTTAGAGCATGACTTATTTAGGCAGAGGGAGGTGAGGGGGGTCACATCTGCTTCTGACAACTGACTCCTCATCTCCCTCAATCCATCCCAAACATGTCTTGTTCCACCTCTGCCTCCCCTCACTGCACTGGTGGGATGTGGGGCAACCATCCCCTGCAGTCAACCCCATGAAGCTTTCCTCTCTCTGAAGAAAAAGAATGCATTTATCCGGGCCTAACTCACATCTGTCTCATTTCGCTCATGCCCGTGTGCACAAACCCAGTTTGTGCACACGGCATGTTATGCTTAGCAGAAATTAGTTTCTTGAATATGGACTGAATGCAAAGGATCACACTGAGTTTCTGGCAGAAAACTATTTTGGCCGGCAGATGAGACAGAAAACCGTGACCGAAACCCTAGTCATGCTCAAGTTTCCTCAAACCGCACAGTGCAGGAAACATAGAATATGGTAAAATATGTTAGCAGGACTTTTCTGCCTCTTGTACAGATGGGTGACACAGTACAAGAGGAGGAGGGGAGACTGCTGGTTCTTTCTTTTCTGACTCTGAGAATGAGCACAAGCTGATCAAGGATGATCAGGATTTTTGTCAGTTCCAGTGCAGTGGGTTGTACTGTAGCACCCCTGTTGGTCAAAATAGGACATGCTTCTGTTCCTAAACTGGCAACTTTAGATGGCGAGAATTTAAACACACTCATATTTAACTAACTCATATATAACTAAACTGCTGGCATAGGTTTTTACTCATTTTATGTCTGAATATGCACTGAATATTTTATGATATTCCACTACATTTGATTATATATTAAAAAACTTGTTTGCTTTGGAGTTACTTTAAACTGTATTTTATTCATATTAAAGTCATCTGTATACTTTAGTGGCATCTAATGTAATCAACAGGTCAGATCTTTGATTGGATTAAACGATCCTGCACAGTAAATGCAGGTTTTTAAGATGATGAGGGTTGAGACGCAGATGTTTAAATGACTTTTTTTTTGATGACATTACTATTAAAGGGTAAGACATGGAGGTTATGCTTTACCTTGAAATATTAGAAATTTTGCCACAAATGATTGCTGTGAGTGTTTTTTTTTTAACTTGGCCTTTTTATTTTTTGTGTGTGTTTGATTGTATACGCCACATACACATCAGCAATGTTTCCAAAGCCTGGTGTTTTTAGCAAAAAGCTCAATACACATTTATCCATTATCCATGAGCATAAAAACAGCAATTTAGTTTTAGTGTTTTTTAGTTCGCGTTTACGGCAATTTATTGAATATCGAAATCATGAAATAGAACTGACGATTACTATCTAGAATTGGTGGAGAACAAAGAGGCTTACAGATTTCTCTAAAATATTATGACTGAATACCAATATAATTTTCCATATTGTCTTTTTGGTTATTTTGGAAATAATTCATCTTTAAAATTCTGATAAAACTGTGATATCTGCAGGGCAGGGAAGAGGCTGCGGGGCTATTTGTATTAACAGTGTGTGGGGCGCAGAAGCGGATGGGCTCCTGTTGTCCTCCTTAGCAGAGGACATTTGTATCTGATTATTTTCTTTATTTATTCATGCTGTTATTGGCTAAGAGATACAAAATAATGTTCCAAGTGAGGATGTCTTCCCTTTCTAATTAAAAAGCCAAATACAATATTATTATTATTATTGTTATTGCATTTGCCCAATGAGAATTTACAAATGTAATCTTCAGTTTTCTACTATTGTTTTGTACAGGAATGTGTGGTAAAGTGGTAGAGCAACAATTTTAATGTGCATTTAATTTAAAAATATTTTTTCAAGCCTTTTCAAAACAGTACTAAATGCTTGTTTTGACAGACACAGGAACAATCGTGAAAAAAAAAAGCTTTCGTAGGACTCTCTGCAGTCCTGTGGGAAACTAAGTACACCCTTTTGATTCCATAGAAATTAAGGGGGAAGTAGCAGGCAGGCGCTGATAATGACATGCAGTTCAGTAACTGATCATCCACAAGTGTGACCACCTCTTTAAAAATCAAAATGGTGGCAGTTTACTGGTTTGGAGAATTCAAACCGGTAAACGGTTACAATCTTCCCAGAAGTGGACATCACATCCCAGCAGATTCATCCCAAGGTCAGACCATGCAGTACTAAAAGAATTTGCAAAAACATACAAAAGTTACATCTCAGACTCTACAGGAATCAGTTAACATGGTAAATCTTAAAATTTGTGATGGTATAATTAGAAAAAGATTGAACAAGTATGGCTTGTTTGAAAGATTTCTGAAACAATGTCCTTTCCGTGGACAGATGAGACCAAAGTGAAAATGTTTGGCCATAATGCTCAGGACATTATAATCACTGAGTTGATGATAAACTCATCTGTACAGCAAAGTATTGTAATGTCAAATTTACAACATCTGTCCTAAAACTAAAGCTTGGCCAAAACTGGGTAATGAAAAAGGACAATGGTTCCTAGCAGAGTAGAAAATCAATAACAGAAGTGTTTCAGTGGCCCAGCCAAAGTTCAAACATCAACCTGATTGAAATGCTGAGGTGAGGCCTTAGCATTAACCTTAGAGCTGTGCATAAATGAGTACCTGCAGACCACAAAGAACTGACGCAACGTTGTAAAGAAGATCACTGTTTTATTTGGTCTGTTTAAAAAAAAAAAAAGTATGGGAAAGTGTGGCAGTGATGGGATGCCGCTGGGGATGCAATGGAGAGCTCCACTTTGCTGCCTCAGCTGTCTGTTCTGGGAATACAGTGGCATGCTGAGGTCTAAAGTGCTGCTGAACTTTGCTCACTCGGGAATGGATCCCAGTATGGACTGCAGACTGCTGCACAGCATGGAGGATGGTTTGATTTGTTAATTTGCTGACTGAGCTAGTTCTTGCCTTACAAGATCCAAAGATGATAGACAGCTTTTACTGTTGTTGTGCTCTTAGAAGACTGAAATAAACAACAGTGAGTGCAACCTTCCCACAGTCATAGGAACTCATAACACGTTTCTTTTTAGTATTTTTTTTGTTTCTATATAATTATTTGTACTTAATTACTTATTTCAATTAGTTATTTAGGGTACATATGATGTGGTGCTGAACTTCACGCTAAACAAAACTTTCCTCTAAAATTCATAGGAGCACATTTCCCTCTGCATTAGTTAATGGGCAATTTCATCTAAATTACTAGAACTGACTATATATTAAGCTAGCTTTTGCTGGACTGCCAGCTTCTAGGGACAAATTACACGTGAGGCTTATTCCTGTCCACAGATTACAGCAGGTTTGTAAGGCATTGTTTCACAACTTAAGCTTTCATGGAATATTATAAAGTAGAGATAAGCAGTGGAAATATGAAGTCTGTGGGTTTGTTTTGCTTATTGTTCTCTTATGTTTTTTTTAAGCCAGCAGGAGCAAATGATGGAAACCAAAAACAGAGCTATGGGAGCCATGGGAAATATTATTATAATATTGGCCTTTTTAAGTTTAAAGTCTTTGTACAAAAGTGGCAAAAATCTGCCAATGCAGAAGCTTTTATAATTTCAACCATTTAAGAGCAGTAATTTTGTGGATGGCACATAAATATTTATTGCATATGGCCATGTGGAGCAGCAAATCCTGTCTTTCTTTGAATGTGAATATGGTCTCCCACCTACCGTAATCCTTTACCTGTGTAAAACTCTCTCCTTTTGCACTATTACTTAAAGTGCCCTGGATTTCACAGTCCAAGATGTCTGAAGTACAGCACTTGGTTGATGAAACTGAACATGACACCTAAGCCCATGCTCCTCCACACCCCACATCCCTACCCACCCACACAAACACATACACACCATATGCCAGGTTGCTTGACACATTTTCTTTAAAGCAGCCTTAAAAGCTTTTTTCTTGGGCGTCCATCTAATGAAGTCAGCCTTGAAAGCATTGTTTCCGCTGGCAGATACAAGCCAACCCTCTGAGGGACCTTGACCAGGCAAGAACAAACAGAGACAAAGAAAAAACACTTTTTATAGACTGCATCATACAGGACCTTCAACTTTCAATATGTGCCAGAAGCCATTGCCATCTTCCAACACTGTAGACTGCTTCTGTGTTGTATTTTATTTTTATTCTCAAATGTCAACTGCTGGGGAGGAACTGTAAAGCTACACATTTCACAGAAGTAATAGAAATCGAAAAGCTCGAAGAAAGATTAACAGCACTAATCACCTTTAATGGAAATACGTGGTAACTGAACCTGTTCTTTACTTAGTTATTTGTTTAATTTTACAAATGAATCTATGATGCTAGATTTTTTTTATACTCCCTCCCATCACACATGCCCGCATGTACACAGTGTAATATATTTATTTTCATATTTTAAATGCAAAATTAGCAGCCGCATTTAATTAAAAATGAAATTCAATGTAATACAATATGTAGATAATTTTTTTGATATAAGATTATTTACTCAGTTAATTAAACTCCTGTAGAGCTAGTTAGATATAACCCAAACATTGTGCACACTAGTATGCACAATATTTTGGATTATTGTTTCTTTCACTAAACTGGTCACTTTGTTAGGCACACCTGTTCAACTGTTCAGTAATGCAAATATCAATCAGCCAATCACAGGGCCGGAACTCAGTGGATTTAGGCATTTAGACATAGCAAGCACAATGGGAAAGAAAGGTGATTTAAGTGACTTTAAACATGGCATGGTTGTTAGTAGGCTGGACTGACTGTTTCAAAAACTGCCAAGAAACTGAGATTTTTTGGCATAACTATCTCTAACTTTTACAGAGAATGGTCTAAAAAAGAGAAAAAAATTTAGTGAGCAGTTCTCTAGTTGTAAATATTTTGTTCATGCCAAAAGTCAAGGGAAAATGGCCAGAGTGCTGATAGGAAGGCAACAGTAACTCAAATAAACACCTACTGCAACTAAGGTATGTGGACGACAACAACATATCAAGCGTGAAGTACATGGGCTACAGCAGTAGAAGACCAGACCAGGTGATGAAACCAGGAATCTAAGGATGCATTTCATCAAAGTTGGATGTCATAAGACTGGAAAATGTTGCCTGTTTTTTTTTGGTTTGGTTTGGTTTGGTTTTTTTTCGAGTCTCAATTTCTGTCGAGACATTTGGATGGTGGGGTCAAAATTTGGCATAAATAATATGAAAGCACAAATCCATCCTGCCTTGTATCAACTGTTCAAACTGCTAGTAGTGGTGTAACAGCTGAATAAATGTTGTGGAATGGGAGATTCACATCACAGATGTGCAGATGACAAATCTGCAGCAACCGCATGATGCTATCATGTCAATAAGGACCAATATCTCTGAGAAAGTTTGATTTAGGTTAGCCCATGCTGAGACAAATTACAAGACATATTGTATTGACATGATTGTATTTCCTGTTACTTTCTCCCTATCTTTGTCGTGTTTGTATCTCTTTTATAATTTCAGTTTTCTCACACTGTACATTTAAATGGGGGAACTGCTAGGTATGGGCCACCCTGTACAAATGAAAGTTGATTTACTTGCCTCCATTAGTGATCCTGGAGGAGACATGACAAAGACACAAAATACAAATTTCAGTCTACTGGTATGAGTGTTTGGTTGGTAAAGCTTTGTGCAGCTGTTTTACCTGCTGGTGCATCATCAGCCTAACACAGCCCAGTGCTTGAGGAATCCATGTTATTGAGACAAGCTGTCAGTACCTACTGACTAGGGGGAGACAGAGAAAAACAATAACACAGCAAGAAGAGGGCAGAGGGGAGCACGAAAGCTAGGGATAGCTCAAGGGACTGTGATTGAGACAGAGTGCAAGTGATGCATAGCTTCAGCTATGAGGTTCGTGACTGAATTCTTGACATGTTTTACTATCTTGTAACCCTGAGCTCTGTTAGTATACTTACTGTCGAACAACTCTGAAGATAGTATCACTTTAATATTACCTTTTGCCACTGGAACAGTAAACGTGAAGCTGTAAACTTGCAGATGATGGACAACTATAACTTTAGCGATAAATCGTGTATGTATCGTGTAATATATTTGATAATGAGGGAATCAGGTGTCTTTACTGGGCCAGCAATAAACACTAAATTCTCTACTGTAATTTCAACAATTTTTGCTTGTTTTAGCACATCTTGGAAGGATCTGTAATAATGCATTTTTTGTACACTCAATTCATTGTCTGTTCACAGTCATGTGGTTTGCAATATTTCCACACAGACATTACTTATTTGATGTCCTTCATAACTCCAGCATTTGATGTAGCTGTTCTGATTCATGGATGAGTTAATGTTCTTTAGGAGATTGAAAATGGGTTCCTTTCACATTTGAGTTCCTTATTTGAGCATCTTTCAAAAAGACAGTTTTGTGGTGGTCATTTCTCTGTGCCTATAGGGATGGTGTGAGAAAAGTGTATGATAGGTGCATACTGTATGATTGAGGTGTGTGTCTGTGACTCAGCTGTCATTGTCTGTTGAAAGAGGCTGTAAATCCAACTCCAGACACGCTTTCTGTTAATGGGCTTTTTATGCCTGGTGTAAATGACAAAAGGTATGAAGTTTATGGTTTCTTTCAAATATATGCACATACATACTCACACAGAATTAACATCATCTCTGTCCTGCTTGAGTCTAAGCATGATGACACAAAGTGTTTCTCATATGGCATTCTTCTGATAAGAAATGTTTACATTTTTTTAAGGGCCAAGATAGTCTTTTACAATTGCTATATCATTGTTATGCCTCCTATGTGTCTTGGTTAAAAATGAGAGATTTTATGGAGTAGTTCGGGTGCACATAACTAAAGTGAGAATTTTACTGAGTATAAACATATAATCAGTCGTTTGAGAAGAGAAAAGTTCTCATCAACAATATTTATCATGACCGCATATTACTGTCATTAAATTTAAAATGCATTTATTTTTCAAAAAAGGGAAAAAAAAATCTCAGTGCACATTTATAACAATAATCATTTATAATCATAATGTTCTCTTTGTGCCATTTTCCATTAAATGACTTTTATGACTTGCAAATTATAGTATTCTTTTTTGTTATCTTTATTTAACACAGCATCCCAAATTTTGAAATTAGGGTTGTAGAATTGCACGCAGTATCTTAAAAAGGACAAATTGTTGAAAAGCTTATGCAGAAAATCTGCTAATGCTCTGAATTTAAAGCGGGTTTGGTGCATTAAGGTAAATTTACACACCATTTGGCACATTAAATTTTCATGTGGTCTGCCAGCGAATTGTACTGCTGGTATTTCCATTGAGTTTTGTGCAGCGTTTTTTCTCACTTGTTTTTGCTTTTTTTTTTTTACTAATACTCTGGGGAAAACATTTTTTGATACCCTGCTGAATTTGTAAGTTTGCTCACTTGCAAAGAAATGAGCAGTCTGTAAAGATACAGAATATCAACCAAAAATTAGGAAATAAACGCACTGCAAAAGTTAGAAATTGTTCCCCAATTGCTTGTTCCCCAAGCAAATCATACCTGAATACTTGTTGGCAAGCACAACAGTAAGATGCTGCTTGTAGTTGGTCACCAGGTTTGCTCGCATCTGACAAGGGGTTTTGTCACTTTCCTTGACTTTCTAAATCTTTTTAGTTTCTTGGCTGCCATTTGGCAACTTGAAGCTCCCTCCACAGATTTTCCATAGGATTGAGGTCTGGAGACTGGCTAGGCCACTCCATGACTTTAATTTGCTTTTTTAGCCACTCTTTGCCTTGGTGTTATGTTTTGGATTATTTTCAGGAAGACCTATTCATGATCCATGTTCAGTCTTCTGGTTAAAGGAAGGAAGTTCTTGTCCAAGATTTTGCACTGCATTGGCCCCTCAGTGCAGTAAAGTCATCCTGTACCCTTAGGAGAAAAATAGCCTCAAAGCTTAATGTTTCCACCAATGTTATTGACTGTGGGAATAGTATGCTTTGGGTCATGCTCAGCGTTTCTCTTCCTCAACACATACCAGGTTGAGTTGCCAAAAAGCTTGATTTGGGTTTCATCTGACCGCAGCCCATTCTCCAAAACATTCTCTGAATCATTTAGATGCTCAATACCATGCCATGTGCCTTATCAAGCAGGTTGCAGATTTCAGTCCATTACAGCGTACTGTGTTACCAGTGGTATTTTTGTGGACTGTAGTGCCAGTTCCCTTTTGATCATTAACAAACTCTTATTTAGTTTTATGCTGTACTCGGTCACCTTTTTCATGATCATCATCCCCTTATGAGGCAAGATCTTGCATGGAGCTCCAGACTGAGGGCATCTGATGGTCATTTTATATTTCTTCCATTTCCAAATAATCGCACCAATGGTTGTCACTTTCTCACCAATTTCTTGCTTACAGTCTTGTAGACTATTCCAGCCTCGTGTAAGTCTACAGTCTTGTCCCTGACATCCTTTGACAACTCTTTGGTCTTCCTCATGGTGTTGGAGAGGTGGGAATAGATGAAATTGATTCTGTGGACGAGTGCGCTTTATACATATAACATGTTGAGATCAGGAGTGTCTGTAATTGATTGCGTGGTTGAGTGTTATGTACGCCACACGGGCATAGAGACAGTTTGTGGGAGCCAGAATTCTGGTTGGGTTGAAGTGCATCAAATCCTTATTTGAACCAATGACATGCAACTTTTATATAATGTCTTTGTTCTGTATTTTTTTTTCATATTCTGTCTGTATTAATTAAAATAAAACTACCATAAAAATTAGACTTTTCAACCTTACAATATTTCCCCAACTGTATATATGATTATTGCGTTAAATTTTTTTAGTTGCAAAAAGGTTTTTGGATGACTTTTTTCTTTATCCAAGCTACCATATCTCCAATTACTTGCAAAAAGACTTGTTTTTTGCACAAGTGAAGGACTGATTTAGCGAATGATGAAATGAATGGATGAATGATCTTGTGTCTGACTGGGTCCATTAGATTTTTCAAAATCATTGTATTGTGCACTTTGTTTCCATAGCAACTTCAGACTTCTCTGCAGAAATACTAGTTAAAGGACAAAGAGTAGATACCTGCTTATATGTAGTACTTGTTTTTATATTAAAAAAACAGGTGACAGTGACAACTGCCATCTTAGCTGATGAGGTTGATGTTTTTTGTTTAAGGTGATGATTGATCATTGCAGCTACGTCAAGCTTTCAAAAGCTGGTACCCAAAGAAATTGGTTTGACATACAGCTAACTGCTAAAAAAGCCTTGACATTTTCTTAGTGAAACGATAATAAAAGATTTCAAAGTTCACAGAGATGTTAAATATATATGCTAAACCTTTAAAAATGTATTTTTTCTGCAAAATTGTGCTTTGTCTTTGACATAACATCAATTACTATTATAGCATCCTAAATAAAACCTTGTTGTCCTGTCTTTAAGGTCACAGAGAATGAAAAGAAAGTTGCTGGGAGAAAAGAGAAGAAGGAGGCGGTACAAACACCACCTCCTGTCATCATGTTCCCAGGGTCCGGTCGCAACATCACCAAGGGTCTACACAGACAGAAGAGGGACTGGGTAATCCCACCAATCAATGTGGCTGAAAATTCTCGAGGACCGTTCCCTCAGATGCTTGTCAGTGTAAGTGACAGATTTGATTGGCCGCATCGCTGATGTGTTCTTAATTTACAGCTGGGATTTCTTGAGGGCATTTAACAAGTAAGGCTGATTGGGGATATGTGTAATGGATGGTGATAAATAACAGAAATACATTAGCATAACTAGTTTGTTTGCCACATCCTTGCAGATGATTATGCTGTGTTCCCCTGATGCAGTTACAGCCACAATGCCTTACGGTATTTAAACAGCCCTGATTGACCCTGAGAAGTTTTCCCCTTAGACACAGAGCAGGCTCGGCTAAACAGCAAACTCTTGCACACTGTGAGGTCCCATAGGGTCACAGTGAAGCTAATGATTGTTTATTCCTTTTTTATGCATCTTTTCTTGCCTTGATCGGGTTATTTCAGAAAGGTTGCTTAAGGTTCAATACTGTTTTTATAACTGTATAACAATGCAATTTGTCACAGAAGTTTTAGTGAAGCCTCTTGTTTGATATGAGAAGAAAGCATGAAATCCTGCCATTCTCAAAGTCAAAAGAGTAGAACGGTATTTCTTTTCTTCTGTGCCCTAATAGGCACATTAGTATATTGGTTTAGAACTTCCTGTAAATAAAGCAGCGGCAGCAACATGAAGAGTGTATAACCATTTCTATGTTTCCTATTTTAGCGTTCAAAATCAGAATTTGTCAACAATTACAGACCGAAAATTAAATTTCTGTAAAACTTTTTCTTTTTTTGATGAGGCTATAATTATACGCTATATATAAGTGCTGCATGTTGAAGGTCGGAGACTGAGCCCGCACACCTGTCGAATACATTAATAAATAAATGTTTAACTTGCTGTGCAAAGGCTTGAGTTGCAGAAGGTTTAAAATTCAGCGATTCTGTCACAACAGAATGTGTGGTTTGACTCACTCATAGGGAAGCTCTCGACTTTAAGATTGCGGTGTGCACTGTAATTCATCAAAAAAACATTCCACAAGACTGCTGCTTTATTCGCTCCTGCTTCTTTCCTTCTCCCTTTATCTGGAATATCTAACCATCAGCTTTTCCTTGCTGTTTACAAAACTCTCATAGTTTATCTCTTTGGGGTTTTAAATTGTGCAAAAGACGCATATTTTTCCTATTGTTTCTATTCTTTGTTTTTCGACTGGGTTTCATCCAGTCCCCAGGGAAAAGCCTGGGGAGCTACTAGAAGGAAACTTTTTTTTAAATTCTTTTTTTCTTCCATAGTGAAACAAAAACATCAAGTCAAAGAGGAAGGAGTTTGTAAGTCTGTGTTTTGGAGTGAGTGCCTCTACAGCTGGAGTGTGTCCCATCAGCCTGGCACAGTGTGGCGTTCTCATCTGAGCCTGCTGAGCCCATGAGTAGTGCTACACCAGCAATAAACTGGCCAGACAGTTCTTCTATTTCCATGAGCTGGTCAGAACCAGAGAGAGACAAAGGAGATGGGGAGGGAAAAAGAGAGAGAGGGTATCAAAGGAACATTTGGAAGCATAGTTTGCAGCCAAACACAATTCACTTTGTGCGGTAAATAGGTCCGTCAGGGGCTAGTGGATTGCTGAGAGCTGAGCGTTTCGAGCAGAGGAGAAGTGATGCGTGTTGATGCCTCTGTTGGACTCTCAAGCTCCCGTCTTTCTCTTTAATGATGACTGGAGGGCAGGAAAGGCCATACTGAGAGCTAGAGATTTTAACAAGGACACAGGGGTGGACGGCATGGGGATAATTTTGCCATACTTTTTGTTTATCTGCTTAGTCCTTTCTAATAACCTACTTTGTCCTCTGTTGAGAATTCAGGCTTTTATGTATCTGTTTCTTTTCCCTCAAAACAACAAAAAAATGAAGCAAAAATACATATTTTATTCAATAAAAAAAGGTCTCGAAGCAGAGCTTGGAGTCTTTCGGTCTCCCTTCAGTTGCACCATTACTCAGTGTTCTGTGCACTATGGCTGTGTGATGCTACTTCTAATGGTCTGTGAAGTCAGTCTCTTTCCTAATGGGCTGTTCTGTCATCCAACACAGCACTGAGTGACACGCAGACAGTGGCCTTCCCGACCATCCTAGTACTTTTCTCCCTGCCCTGGCCGAGTTGCCATCAGTTGGACAGGTGGGGTGACAGCAGCCCTCACCTGTATCTCTGCAGGTCTACACCGCTGTCACTTTGATCACGCTAGCACACAATTGGGCAGGTGTCAGGACAGAGCCCCTACTGATTGGCCTCGCAGCTCGCAGCCTGACATGGCTCGAGGGAAATGTTGACTGCATAGGCAAAGTTATGGCAGAACTGTTCTCCTATCGGTCTCTAAAGTCAAGGCAGTGACAGTGGAATGTTATTGACTGAATTTTATTAATAGCAGTGCTGAGATGACAGCTTCAGAACCCTACACTCCCATACTGTACATCAAGTTGTTGTGTACATGATATCACTCTGTGGTTGAACGTTAGACCTTATCAGCCTCTAGTGTCAGAGTTGTGAGACTGAATGTAGCTATTCTTTCTTTGCAGATAATGGCCAGTAGTGCTTTGTAGCAACAAATGGGCATGAGTGCTGCATGACTTGTAACAAAAGGATAAAATGGAAGGCTAGCAAAGAGAGCAATTGAAAGGATACAGAAATACTGTTAGCACTGTTCTAGACAAAACAAAGAGATCCAAAAAGCCTATAACAAAGAGTGAGCAGAGTAATTTTTCACAATAAACAGGTGTTCGCTGTCGTTTCTTTCTTCTATGGCCAAACTTCCATCAATAGTATGTAAGGGACATTGATTTTTCACAGGGGCTTTTTGAAACCTTTCATTGATTCACACACTTCTCCTACAGCAGAGCGGCATTGATTTTTTTTTTTGCTTGGGTAAATAAAGACTCAGCGTAACCACCTAACTCCCTCCAAATCCCTTATTCGCCCCAACAATTGCTTAACCCCACCATTAGAACAACCATCAGCTAAAAAAATGAAGAAAACCCTGATGAAACAACAGCATAGATAAAGAGTAAGACTATTTATGATTAAATGTCTGAAATGTTTTGGGGTTTTTTTGTTGTACTGCTGCCGATTGAAAATAGCAAAGAGTATAAACACTGGGTTTTGTCAGAGTTGCTGGTTGCCTGACAGGCAAGGTTTTAGTACCACAATGGAAATATTTTTTTATCCAGTATCTTAAACCTGAAGTCTCTGCAGTGATGCAGTGACAGGTGCTGTCACCTAGGTTGGACCCTCTTGGTCAACTTGGCCCTTTCTCTGTGGTTCTGCCTTGTTGGACTTCTTTCATCAAAAGACATTCATTTTTTTCCACTTATCCAATTCAGGGTCACAAACCAGGCCGAAGCCTATCACAGCTGCCATAGGGCAAAGAGTAGGGTGGACCCTGAACACATAGAGACAGACAACCATTGGCACTCACATTCAGGGCCAAGAATTACCAATTAACCTAACATGCATGTATTTTGACTGTGAGGGGGAGTCAGAGTCCCCAGAGAGAACCTACACACAGGTGGTGAGAGAACATGCCAGCTGGTGGTTTTAAACCCAGGACTTTCTTGCGCACAGTGGTGGGGAAGTGCTAACCTCCCCACCACTGTGCTGTCTGGTTAAAGACATAGGTTAAGTTGATTGGCGCTTCTAAATTGTCTGTGGATGTGAGTTAGATATTACTTAAAGTGCACAGAAGAAAGAGTTGTCTGAATGTACGTTAAGATGTGGCTTGTAGTCTGATGGACTTTGGTCACTAAGATTTTAAAACTCCTTTAATAAATGCCAGTCCATTCTATTTTCCTTCTGATAGGAACAGCGATCACACAAATATTGTTGATGCATGCTTGACTTAGTTACACAAATTAAGAGAAGTTTCACAATACCGTAACATACAGTAAATGTACTGTAACAGCGTTAAAACGTGGGCCTTTGTTTGAAGATTGTTATCCCTCTCTTTTTTATCAGATACTTTGTAGACTTTTTCACCATAGCTTTTGCTGTACTGTAAGTTGCTATCCTTACTACCTTTATCACTACAGTTGTTCCTCTCTTCAGTTCCAGCAAATCAATCATTCCTGTCTGACATAGAGCGCATCGTCATTGAGGTGCCAGGGTGGGTATGTCACCACAGGCAGCAGATTTAAAACCCTGCTCCTGGGAAATAGAGATTTTTTACTTGTCGCTGATAGGCTTAATCAGCATTGTGTGAACTCAGATTGCAAAGGCATGAATGCAAAGGCAGTCGATTTGCATAGAAAGCTTCCACACTTGAGCTTTAACATAGTAGAAACAAATAAAGAATAGTGAACTTTTGTTTTGCTGTTTTTCCCCATACATGTTCTGGATTTGTGTGGACTAAAATGAGAAATGACAGCTTGTGTGAATTAGCACGCCATGGAGGTGTGGCACGCAGATTCTGTCACCTTTGGCTGGACAAGTTAGCTATCTCCCATTTTTCTTCAGTTCTGCCTAATTAGGTCTTTTACAATCAACCTGATAATAAAAAAGCATTTTTCAAAATATGATCATAAAATGAAGTCGGGAAATAAAAGCCTGTGATGAGAATGTAATCAAGTAATCGTGCATCAGAACGTCAACATCATGGGTGTCAGGGCAGACGTGGTCACACCCCGAGACAGTCTGTAGTTATCCTTGTCCTCACTCTTCTCTCCCCCTTTCAGTGTCTCTCACTTTTTCAATCCTTCTCTAACCTCCACAGCTCTGGGTAATATTCTAGTGTTTTGTTTAGTGGAGATATTGTTTCGAGAGAGAAGACATTTATTTTGCGAGCTGGACTCAGGGATGTGAAAAGAGTGCAATTTCAGCTAAACTGTTGTTTTTATTGGATAATATTTCTTTGGAAGAAAATTTTTCTGTCTGCTGGCTTTCCTTCAGACAAAGAAGCCAGATATTCCGATAAAGTGCGGTTGCATCCCTTAGTAACCACAGACATTATATTGACAGGAATACCATGGTGAGAAAGAGCAGCGAGGAGAACAATAAGCCAAACAGATGGACACTTGTCTTCAGTCATCGATATGATCAGAGAGCCTTTTATTGGACATCATAGTTGATTTGTCATTTGTTTCAGTATTTATTGTAGGTATTTATTTCCTGCTAGTAGATTTAGACCCTGTAAGTTAAACGCTGACAAAGTACTGACATTTGTATCAGATTGTCTGTGTGTTGCAGTGCATCTGGTTATGTTTATTGCACTCGCTGCAGCACCTGTGCTCCATTTTCTACATCTCTCTCTATGGAGCATGTTGAGAAGCGTTTTTCGAGCAGAATGAGAGAACTCCCCATCGCACCCCACCCCCGAGGTGTCTGCTTTCTCTGCGTACATTTACCAGTGATTAATGACTGCTCCGCTTCACTAACAGACACAGCAACAACAACAACACAACCAGAAAAACAGACAGAAAAAAGGAAGGAATCTTAAAGAAAATGAGGGACAAAAAGTAGGGACTATTCCTCATTGTTTAAGTGAGCTGGAGCTAATTGCACTGGCGAATGGATATGACTGAGAGAGAAGGGAAAGGGACTGCAGGGCTAGACCCGGATCAGAGGCATGTCTGTGTTTAGGTCTAACAGATTTCCTGGAGAAGTGCTGTTCACGGCCTCTTCCCTTGAGTCTAATGAAGCCTTCTGGCACTTGCCACCCCACCACCCGGCCAACACCAGCACTGCACTGCTCCAGTCTTCCCCCTTCATCTTCGCTCCCTCCCTCCTGCCGAGACATATGCTCACAAACACACACGCATTCAATCACAAACAAACATACGGATGCATACACAGGCACAGAGAAGAATTACTTGTCCTACACAGAAAGCAAACAAAGGATCAGTAAAGCGCATGTGCTGCGCTCTTGCCTTTGTATATGCTCATTGTTTGGGGTTTTGTTTGGTCGCATTTCGGCTTTATCCCTGAACAAAGAGAAGGGAAAGCAAAGCCAGAAAAACAGGACTCCATCTTGTTTTTTTCAACCTAGTCCACCAGAAAAAAACCGCAGGATGGTGAAACACAGGGATGCGAGTATTTAAGGATCACAGCCCAATCCAGAGCTTGGCCACTAGGAAACCACATTGGTCCCCATATGGAATGATTTATAAAAGTTGAAATGCAGAGGCTAAATGAATTCAGGCTGCAAAAACATTCAAATTTGTGGCCACAATAATTCCATCAAACACATGAAGAGTATGAGCACAGCTGTATATGTACTGAAGCATTTTATGTTTGCTTGCCATGTTTTATTATTCCATTGTTCTGATGCATCTACAGTATAAAGTCTGCTAAAGCCTTTACCAGACACACACACACACACACACACACACACACACACACACACACACACGCATTCTATCAAGCTGGGGAAGAGAAGAAAGAAACAATAAATGTTTTTAAGATAAGGAAGGCCCCCCTACAGAGTATTAAGTGGAAAGAAAAGGCAGCAGCCTCAGTCCAGGGTGGAGAGCACGAACAGTCATGTCAGCATTTCATTTTTGCTCATTTGTCTTTACGCTGTAACACATCTTGGCCTGTTTTAAACTCTCATCTTTTTTGTTTGATTTCACCTCCCCGAGAATTCACACGAGGTATTTCCTTTCCAAACCCCAGCTGTGAATTTTCTTCCAGCACAAACATCCAGTGTTTGGTGACATTGCAGATCATTTTGCTAGAAATACAGTTTGATATTTTCTCATGCTCTTCTTTTTGCTTTGCTCTTTAGAGAATTGCTCCAAGGATGGAAATGGCACTCAGCTGGTTGGCCTGTCTGCCACTTTAGTGATTGATCGATCCACCACTTTGGTCCAGACTTGAATATACCATTACTACTGGATGGATTATCATCAAATTTTATGCAGTCATTCATGGCCCTCAGACAAGCTTATTGATTTTGGTGATCCTCTGACTTTTATTTTTGGATTTTTATTTTTAAATAAAATATCTCAAACAATTCTCCCTGATTGCCAGAACGAGCTTTTACATCTCCCCGGGATAGATTGAAAAGCCTTTCATCTCGTAACCTTTCTTGTTGTGCCATCGTTTCCATTATAGTTCATCCACTACTTTGCCATAAATACTTTAAATACTGTACATGATATTCCTTTCAGCCTCCTCCTTTCTATTTGTGTTCAATGCTAATTGACCAATTTGATAACACATTAAAATAAGATTCATTACTCACCGGACAAACACCCAAAGTGCTGTGTGTGCATGTCTTGGTAAACACTTCATCTTATTTACTTAATAAAAAAATGATCATCGCAAATATTAACTCATCTGCTTGTGCACAGCTACATCAACCTTGGGTCATACAAAGGTAAATGGGAAGCATTCAGATATAATTCATCCTTTTATTATTTTTTAAATGAGCTCATATCGAAGCTGGATAGCCAGTTATGATGGCGCGAGTAAAACACCAAAGAAAGTTAAAAGTGCTTTACATTGTTTCTCCTGCTAATGGAGTCTTTGCGATGGAAGAACACCCTCACTCCTGTCTTTTTTGACAGGTCAAATCATTAATGAAACATTTGACCATAAAAGCAATTTGACTATCTTCTGAATAGCATGAGTCTCAATGCTATTTAAAAGGGGGTGAGCACCTACAGTCACATTAATATCTTATGCAAGGAGGTAGTGGAGGGCAAACGTGAACTATGAAGAGAAAAGCTTTATAGATTCTTTAACAGAACCATTTCAGTATGCTTAGTTATGATTCCGGTTTCTCATGAATAATTCCCTACATTCCTCAGAGACTCCCACTCTTTGTACAGTAGTCTTGTTTTGGCATGTACCTTGTGAACTTCATTTCCTTTCCTCTAGTGAAATTACTTCAATCAATGTAATTACATTTATCAGCATCAGGAAATTGAATCTTCTACAGTGTTCTGGTATTGACTGGAAAACTAATTGTTACTACATTTGTGTATTTGTCAACAGGATTTGGCCTTTGTTTCAT
Source organism: Etia nguti (assembly GCA_015106755.1). Taxonomy (NCBI): domain Eukaryota; kingdom Metazoa; phylum Chordata; class Actinopteri; order Cichliformes; family Cichlidae; genus Etia; species Etia nguti. Next base: position 70,177 of record VUQG01029176.1, on the reverse strand, counting down.
CCTCTGCTTAGTAAAGTGAGACTGAAATGTAATTTTCACTGTTTAATATCTCATTATTTTTAAATTAGTGGCATGAAGTCCTGGTAAACATGTTCATCAGGCATACTCAGCGGGGTTTATTTTTCAAGAGAAAATTTTCCAGCCGTGGCCTTGTTGCACACAACGAGGCCCAGAGCAGCTACTACTAAGGCTTAGCTGTGAAAAAAAAAACAACAACAACAATGCAAAACCTCCACCTCAGCCACCCACTCACTCTTGCACACGCACAAACAGCAGAGACAAAAACACACACACACATATTCACAACCCCAATGTATTCCTCTCTGATATGACATCAGGCAGCACCAGGCAGGCTCCCTCCTGGGTTCAGTTGGTGTTAAATTAAACAGTAAATCATCTCACCAAAAGACACAAGAGTTATGTGTGAGTCAAGGGCAACAGTTCTAGGCTCTTTAATAGGAGATGAGGAGGACTTTATGAAGGAGATAAATAACAGCTTAACAAACAGCCTCTGTCTGGTCCCCTGGAGGTTGGCCTCAGCGACCCTGTGGATCAGTAGGATGAAGGAGAGCCAAGATTCTGTATTTCTCTAAAGACATGAAAAAATAATGAGGAGTAAAATTGGAAGAAAGATATTCAGAAGGGGACACGAGGCGGTGGGGACCAGTAATGAAGTGTTGGGGACAAAGGGTGGCTGCGATTGTTGGTCTTATGAGGCAAGGTCGGTCGAATGGAAAGGACAGGTTGACAGACAGGCTTGCAGTAGAGCAGAAAGGAAGTTACAGAGAGAATCACGCATGCAGACAAGTGGGTCAAGCCGGCAGACAGATGAAGACAAAAGACATGCAGATGCAGACATGGCAGTTGTCCCGTCAGGTGATACTTTCCCCCCACCTCAGCTCAGTTATGTCGGCATGTTTTCCCGAGAGACAGACATTACGAAATAAAATCAGATACATCATAAAGCAGTAGCTTTTACAGGGAATGAAGAAAGGAGTAATAGTGAGGAGAAAACGTCCTTGGGCATGTTACTGAATTGAACTGAAAACGCTTTTGGATGCAAGTCATGTGATGTAATATTCTTATCTTATTTAATGTGCTCGTATTTTTCCATTTCCTCATCTTTAACTCTTTTTTTTCCCCTGAAAGTAAAATGTGAGGGAAATCAAAATTGAGGCCTGCACAAGAATAATCTGATCCCATTTACTTTGTCACTTACAATAAAAGGTTTCAGTCAGAACCTTTTCATGGAAGCATAATAGATACTGTCATGGGATGATCTTGTTTTTGTACAGAGGCAACTGTGCACACAGACAAGATCACAAACAGACACACACAAAGACCTGGTACAAGCAAGAATATGTGGCTGTGTATGCTTGTAATAAAATTGCTCACAGTGCAGTAAAATCCCCCACAACCTCTCAAGATGAAATAGCTCCTATGATAAACAGTTTAGCACCAGACCAAAAAAAAGAAAAGTTTCCAGGTTTAGCATTGTGTTTCACTTGTAAATATTACTGGGCAGTACACCCTGATGATTCTTATACAATTTTATTTGTTTTGGATTTCCAGGAGATGAGAACATTTACTCCTATAAAAGATTTAACGCCTCACATTGTTCATAAAACCGCGATGTCATTGATGCATAGCGCTTTGCACAGCGCCTTGCATCACGGCATACAGCAGCTGAGCTTGCTGGTGCATTTCCAAATTTTCAGAAACGCTTTCCTGATAACTTCCGGGAAAAGAAAGAGGTTCGCAGAAAGTGGCCTCCGTGGCTCTAAACTTTTTTCTGATTTTTATCAATCAAGGACTGACAGGCCTGCTGCTTGTCAAAAAAACTAAATCCTCTTGTACACCAGCCATCTGTAAGTCATCCTTATGGTACACGTGCTGTGCTCATGCACCAGCAAAAACCCACAAGCACGGATCCGCAGACACACATGGCTGTACAAACACACACACACACACACCTCTTCACTCTTCCAAGGTTCATTTGTCAAGATGACAGCTGGACTCTTGCTGAGGAGGAGTTTGCCAGGCAGAATCCCTCGCTTACTTAGTGGGAGCCAGAACATCCTGGGAAACATTCTGACACACAGAGGCTGCAGAGCCATCGTGTATGCGTCTTTGTCTTTGCATGCATGTATGTGTAAATGCGCAAATTTTCAAAACACCCAGCAGCACCATTGCAAGGTCCAGCCCCTCTTCAGTTTCTGCCTGTGCTTGGCAGGGGCAGACTTGGCAGGGAGCAGCACATTTTGTCAGGCTTCCAGTCAACATCAAAAGTGCATACTGCTCCCGCCTCTACCTGAACACCTTTCCTCTTTTGCCTTTTTACTCACAGCTGTTTACCTGTTTACCTTATGATATCTCCAAAGGGTTTCTCCCCGTAGGCTGGAAGGAATGTGCTGTAAGCGTTTTCTTCCAAACAGCCCTTCAGCAAAAGTCCACCAGAAATGCGTCCATGCAGTAATGTAACTGGGTGTTTCTTTGACAGAGAAAATTCAAGACAAATTTTATTCTCGCAGCATATGTTCCCACAAAGGTCACATGTCTGGTCGTCGGGGAAAATTCTGTCCACTTTCTCACAGCATGTATATATTTTACCAGACGGTTGTCCAATCATACAAGTTCTGGCAACTTCTCTGCACTTACTGTTTCCAGGTTTCTAGCCAAAAGGGCTCATGTTCTGCTACCGAGTTCTGCTGATGCAGTGAGTTCACATCCACTTTTATTTTCTCTCCCTTTTTCTCACTCTCCTCACTCTTTCTTTCCTCCATTTTCCCTCTAGTCTGCATTTCTCCCTCTTCACTGCTGCCTGATGGATTTAGAAAGTGAGAGGAAGAAGGAAGGAGAAGGGATGTGAGAAAGTGGTCTGTGTATGGTGGACAGTGCAAAAACTGTATGTGCGTGCGTATGGATGGAGATTGGGAGGGGAGCAGTAATGACTGGGAAAAGTGCAGCCGCAGCAGATTTTGTGCCACTGTTATCCTCTCTCTCTCTCTCTTTCTGAGCCTCTCTCTATCGTACAAGCCTCCGACACTCTTTACTCTAATTACCCAGATTGGGTTTCCTGGGGATAAAGGGACGAGGCAGGAAAAGGGAGTTACAGGGGGTCCTTGATATTGTCCTTGTCAAAGCCTAGGGGAGCGACTGGAGAAGTCATTCATGCATCCATCACACTCCCAATTTTACAATTTAATCAATCTTCTAATGAAAGAGAGGGCCAGAGATAGAGAGGAGAGGGAGAGGGGTTATAGTGAGATAGCAGCCCTCACACTCTCACCCCTCTAAGCCAAAGCTAAGGGGTGCGGCCACTCTTTGTCTGCCACTACAATGGCTGCCTTATTTTCATTCTCCCAGCCTGGAAGAGGAGAGTGAGGAGGGCGAGTCATTCCATTGTTACCTCTAGGGAGAATAGCACCTCTAATTTGCCATAAGCCTTTACTATTAAAGACCAGACTCCTTTCACACTGCAATAATTGGAAAAGTCATTCACTGCTTAACTTCTATTACTCCATGTTATTTTCACTAATGTGGAGGAAGGTCTTTTAATAATCTCACCTGCGTCACTTTTAGCTATCATTCAAATAACACAAAAGCACCCAGAGCATACTATCTCTCCATTTCATTCTCTCACACACTGAAATAGACAACTGCGGTGGATAAATCTGTGATTGCATCTTTTTGGTCTTCTGTCCTCTCTGTGGCGTCCATAAATCTGAGAATTATGTGCATAAATCTGGCTTTTTATGGTTTATAGCTGATTTAGTAGAGTTAAAAAGCAACTGTTTTGCGTCACCCATTTTAAAAATAAGTCACTGTCGTCGGTCACAGGTGCTGCATGTAAACTGTGATAATAATCATGATAAAATCACATCATAGTACATTAAAGTCTGGTTAAATGTTCATGGCCATCCTTGGGTGCTGGTTTAGCTTAGTGGGTTGAGTGAGCAACCACATGCCATACGGCTGAGACTGGCCAGCCCGGGTTTGAGTCCGACCCACGGACCTTTGCCACGTGTCTTCCCCCTTCTCTCTCTGCCCCTGCTTTCCTGTCCTTTCTTCACCGTGTCTATCAAATAAAGCTGAAAAAGGCCACAAAAAATGTTCATGGCCATCCAACAGTAGTAGTAGAAGAAACTCATAGGTAAAAAGACTGACATATAATGTAGCTAAACCACAATCAAGTGCCACCACATTTAACAAACTCAGTGAGTCAAAGACATATTTTAAACAGGAACAGGTACATCTTTTCATGCAGACTGCATTCAGTTCTTGCCAACTAATGAATACAAAATGATATTAAGCTTGTGTTTTATGTTTAAAGGTGTAAGTGCATTTTCGAAAATCCCAAATTCAGACCGAGATACCTAACATCACTCCTGTCCTGCCTTTTGAAGAGATACAATGCTCAACATCAAAGTCTGAGCAGAAGTCTGTGTTTTAAAAAGGCCACAGGAAAGCTCTTAATGCAGACACTTTCCTGACTCACAGCAAAACACACAAGGTGCCTTTTTATCTCAGAGCGTGCACCAGAGTGCATTTGACAGATGGCGTGTGTATGTGAAATGCAATGCCACCTAAAAACCTTTCTCTTGTAGAGGCTCTTTCTCTTCAGTGTTAACCAGTCTATTTGTGACCTGTTGACCAATCCCTACATTTCTTGTGTGCCTGTTAGGCTTTACTGTCCTGTTGAAGGAGTGTATCTCTCTCTTTGTTCCTATTGGCATTTCTGTTTGGAGTAGCAATCCCTGTTTGTTGGGCTTTAGAGCTGTGAAAGGCCCGCCTTTCAGCTCTTTAGGGGTTTGCTGTGACTTTGCTGTCTGCTAGTGACAGACTGTTTCTACTGTCCTGCTGCTCACTGAACCAGCGTCATCCGCTGAAATACCAGTGGACTACAGAGCACCTAACTGACAGACTCGTGACAGGCCTGTGTGTGTGTGTGTGTGTGTGTGTGTATTCTATGTGTGTTCGTGTGTTTCTTTACGCTTGTGTATGACTAGAGGGTGATGCTTTGGATGATTTTCTTTTATATAGCATATCAAAGTGGCAGAATTTCATTTTGATGCATTTCATGACTCAAATTCAGTGCTGCTTTTTACGAGTTCATTGTTTTTGTTATTTATTTTTTAAGTTTATTTAGTGTATTTATTTTATATACAATTTAAAAATCATTTACACTTACCGGGCACTTTATTAGGAACACTTTGCTAGTACCCAGTTGGACCCCCCTTTGTCTTCACAACTGCCTGAATTACGCTGTGGCATTTAAATGATACTCATTTGGTAGTTAGGGGCCCAATTTGTGCCATGAAAATTTCCCCCCACACCATCACACCATCACCAGCCTGAACTGCTAACAGAAGTCAGAATGGATTCATGTTTGCTTGTTGTTTACGGTGAATTCTGACCTGATCAGCCAAATGTTGCAGCAGAAATTGAGACTCATTAACAATGTTTTTCCAATCTTCTGTAGTCACAATTTGGTGAACTTTCCTGTTCTTAACTGACAGGAGTGACACCAGGTGTGTTCTTCTGCTGCTGTAGCCTATCTGCTTCAAGCTTCAAGGTGTTGTGCTGTCAAAGATGCTCTTCTGCATACCTTGGTTACAAAAAGGTTAATTGAGTTACTGGTGCCTTCCTATCAGATTGAAGCAGTGCGCCCATTGGCACCAACGAGGCATTTTCTTCCAGAGAACTACTGCTCACTAGATATTTTCTCTTTTGCAGACCATTCTCTGTAAACCCAAGAGATGGCTGTTTGGGGAAAGTCCCAGTAGTTGAGGAGACCATGTACTCAGCCCAGCCCATTCCTTTATGTTAATGAGCAGTCAAACAGATGTACCTAACAAAGTGGCTGGTGAGTGTATAACAGATTATAGACCCTGAATACTTGGATTGCTAGTACCACTGAATAACTCACTCAAGGTATACTTTTTGTTTTCTTGTTGTCTAAAACTTTACTGTAAAGGTGACTTTTCATTCCTCTAAAAATATCTTATATTTTTTGAGACTTTCATAATGCCAGCATATTTGCTTTTTGAAGCTAGCAGGATGATATCATTCTTAAAGCTGTGAGACAATTTATATCAAAGCAACACCTTCCTTTCAATGTGTTTGAAGTCGAATATTTCATTCAAACGAATGCAAAGGGATTTCAGTGTTCGTCTGACACTGTTTTTATTGACAATTTTTACCGTGGATAATGTTTTTTATGTATGCCCCCATCCTCAGGCATGAAAAGTGACACTAGACTATTTCTTTTTATGTTAAAACCACAGTCAACACCATCTGATATAACTACCAATGTATGCCGTGTGCTTCGGTAAATAGAACTGAAAAAGGTATTATGAAACTAAGGCTGTTCCCAATTAACAATCTACTGCTGCTGCTTCCAATGCAGATGAAATCCAAGTTATGTTGCAGTGGTTATTGTTTTACTGAATGTTATAAGTATAGATAGAGAAAACGTGAGGTCATTACTCAAACTAAAAGAAAATAACCAACTTCAAGCATACAGAAGGATCCACAATACCAAGACTCTATTGTAATTTCTATGATAATTGTCTCAGTTTTATTCACAAAGCTTAAAGAGGTTATAGCAAAGCAAGTGGTAATAACAGTTCTCCGTACATATTAACCTGTACATTATGGTATTTCCTGCCTGTATTTTAAAATCTAATATTAAAGCATAATATTAAAAAATCACACCCATGACTTTCTTTAGGGTTTGTACAACAAGTTAAAATGTATCAAAGTAAATCGACGTCACCCCTTTCATGTCAGACAGCTGTCATAAAGCTCCTTAACTGTCAACTAATATGTGCATCCATCCTTTATGTTACTAGTATCTTGTGGCCGCAGACCAATATTGTCGCTGAAAGCTGTGCTTTCATTTTCACTAGAAAACTGCTGCTAAACTGCTAGTCTTTGACGGTAAACTGATGGGAGAGCAGGGTGGGAGGCAAGTTGCTGCTGACTGTGGTTTCACTGCTCTAAAATCAGTTTCTAGCCATGCTTTGTGTAGGAACACAGCTAGCATTAGCAAATAAACAGGCTTCAGGGGTTTAGCATCATAACAGATAAGTTTCCTGTTGCTAACCCTCCTTGGTCAACATGTGTGATACAGAGAAGATGGGGCATGTTTTATTTTCCTTTTACTTAAGGAATGGTTTGAAAAATTCCTCCACTACTTGTAATTTTCAGCTAATAATAAATAATTGTTGGTAGTATATTAGATATTAATATACAGATATTTATTTAACTATATTGGTAATAAGATTTTACAGTTCAGATAAACTTCTTGTACTGCGATAGGTTCAATTATTTGACAGATCACAGAATAGAGTATAGCAAGCTTGAAACTAGACCATCATACTTCATAATTCAGAAAGAGCAAGTTATCAAAAATCCTGCAGTATGTTATTTTAAAATGCTGGACGGTGGATAAATATTGAAACAAAGGACTTGTCAGTCTCCTATCTCATGGTTTTTGTATTTTTTGTTGACTTTAACAACAACATCTGTTAACTACAACATCACTGATTTATCACACGTGTGTAGGATATGTTCCCATGTGTCAGAGGGAATAACAAAGGACACCATGAAAAATTAAATATGGGATTAGTTGGTCCTGAAGCCTCCAGGTATTTTACCTTTTGGAAATCATTTCAAA
>VUQG01029176.1:32713-62476 GCA_015106755.1 Etia nguti | reverse complement strand
AAATCATTTCAAAACTGAGTGGGGTATTGGAATGCACCCCTATATCAAACAGATGGGGCCTGAGCCACATGACCTCCTCTCCTCCCTGGAGACCTGGAAAGAAGGCAGACTACACAAACACACAAACAGCAAAAATCAAACACCACTCACACATAAAGGAGAAAGTAAACAAACAGAGGGACAAGGATAGCATGCATAGAAGGAGCAGAAAGACACTAGAGGAGGCTGAATTTCTTTGAGGACCAAAGTCCAAATCCAAAAGACTCAGGAATGAGGCACCAATAGCTAAGGAAGCAAGAGGCCAGCAAAGAGAAGAAAATAATGCATTTAACAACACCGTGAATAAATTGTCTATTGTCTCACACTTTTCTGTTTTACTAACATACAATTTCTGTTTCTTTAAAAAAGTACCTGATTTAAATCTTTAATGTTCCTTTCTGCAAGTGACATTTTCCAAGTGACTTCAGCTTTTTTTATATTGGCAGAAAGACTGCAAACTGAGAGTGTACTGCATCATCAGGGTCTGTGTAAATTTTATTTGGAGCCCTAAGCCTCTGCATGTTTCTCTCCTTTGTTTACTTATGTCACTTTGCTCCTAATCTGCCATGGTGAGAGTTGCGTGGGCTGGTGAAAAGCCTCACTGCTCTTGAACACTGGTACTGCACAAAGCAGTGAAGTTGTCTGCTACCTGAGTTTAAACTAAAAACTCCTTCAACCAGAGTAATCGAGACTTGCTACAGTAAATCAAACTATGCTTAGCGCTGTGCTTTGCTTTTAGAGTTTTTAGAATAGTGTAAAGTATTAAACAGCATAAGCAACTTAAGAAATATAATAATGGTAAACTTAAACATTAAACAGGAATAGCTCCGCTTCCACTTAGATGTTTAGAAAATAAATATTTTCTTTGATAGATGATGGTGAAATCTGGTTTCCTGTTGGCTTCAGCACAATTGGTAGATTTGTTTTAACTTTATATTAAGATAGTGGTTTGATGGGAGTGCAATGTCTGAAATATTCCAGTGGGAAATAAAGAGCAGTCTCTTAACATAAAAAAAACAAGCCTAATTCCTCTATATTAAAATGAGTAAATAACATGGTAGTTAAAACACCAACAGCTCGAACAAAAATGTGTCAGCCAGAAACTTACTTTTATACCAGTGGAGTGAAAACAAAGACATAGCAGTTTCAATTTCTTGCAATTTCTTGTAGTCAAGCATTAAAAAATATTCAAAATATACAAACATGAAAACCTTTTACCACTCAGCTTACCAAGATATAGCCTTTGTTAATGGGTCATAGACAGAATCTATCATTTTCGATAGTTTGAATTCAAGCTAATTTCCAAAGACAATAACCAATTGCTGCCACTGCCGCAAGATGGCAGTAATTTACAGGATGGATGCAAACAAGCAACATGAGATCCTAGCAGCTGTCCCCAATCTTTTTTGTGCCACGGACCGGTTTATGTCCGACAATATTTTCACGGACCGGCCTTAAAGGTGTCGCGGATAAATACAACAAAATAAAACCAGTACCGGTACCAAAAAAAAGATTTAGTCATAACACACGGGAGAAGACCCAGGGAAACCGAGTTAACGATAAAAACGATTAAAAAAAATAACGATAAAAACCGATAAAAACCCTGAAAACCATAAATTTCACACCCGAGCCTCAACTCTTGCGGCCCGGTACCAAACAACTCACGGACCGATACCAGTCCGTGGCCCGGGGGTTGGGGACCGCTGTTTTATAGGACTGAACACTGTTTGAGATGTTGAGGTTTCACTTCGGTACATTTTTATTAATCTCAGTTTTTATATTTCACTGGACAAGCACTGTTTGCCTTGCTTGCCCTAACTAAAGGTCTGTGAGTTAAACTGATATTGAATTTATTTGTTTTTTGTCTGCCTGCAAGTGACTCTATTACAATTTACTTTATTACTCCATTACTCCACGTTCTATTATTTTGTGCTCAGAAACAAGTAGTGACAGAATTACGTAGATTTTTAACTTGATGCCTAATGTTTTCAAAGTGGAAGCTGGATAACATTTATGTAAAGTTAAGAGGTCATTTAGATGTGATGGTACTAGAGGAATTAATGCAATAAGCCACTTCATATTTTCGTGGCACTAATTTCACACGTTTGAGTTTATAAGGAGCACTAAATACAATCAGAATGCATTACAGTCCATTACAATATAGAACCTTTATTCTGTTCATTTCACTAACCTAGTTTTTTTTCTTTAGGATATACTTTACGTCACCATTAATAATAGTGTTATGTATTTGTGCAGTGACACATAGTCATATGTAGTACTAGTTGGATACTTTTTAAATGTGATACTTAATTTTTAAGCTAGAATTCATTCATCTGCACCCTGTGGTGGTAGAATGGCACTTTTGTGTTAATCATTCTCTTCTCTTCATCTTCTCTGTTTTCCCCGAAGACTCGGTGGCATGATAATTTCTCATTTGATTCAGTTTTGCCTGGCAGAAGGGAGCTAAGCTCACTGATAAGATCTCCTTAAGAACCAGACATGTTGTCAGTAATGAAGGGAATTGCTTTGATCCGTCGACAAATAGGTCATTTAGACAGTGTCTGGTTTCTGATGCCGGATGATACAGTCATGACTCTCTCTCTTGTTCTCTCCCCGTCGCTGCCTCCTTCTCTCACCGATATCGCTTTGCTGAGAATTTCTCGACCACTCTCTCTCTGGCAGACAAACTTGCATAGGCATTTAACACAAACTGTCAAGACAACAGAGGAAAAAACCAAGGAAAAGAACAAAAAAGAAACTAAAAAATACTGAAAGATACTTTTTGATTATTATTGACACTCCAAAAAATAAATCCATTCATTATTTAATAGTGAATAGTGTGTGAGTTTGTATGTTTATCCGTGAGTGTTTCTGTATGAGGTGCAAGATAGTAAGTGTAACAAGATGAGAAAAAGAGTTTCCCCTCTTTTCATTAAGTAAAGTAGAAAGAATTTATACAGTTATGAGAAACTCTTTGTGTTCATTTCATGTCGTGCTTTTTTCAACACATTCCCTCTTCTTCTGATGTAAAATGGCAGAATGACAGTGAGAGCTGTTTGCAAGTGAAATGACATCTCGCCTATCACAATATTCTGGGATAGAAATAGGGGAATGATAGCATACTTAGAAGAATCTCTGGTATCCCTTAAGAGGCTTTAGCTAGCCCCAGTATTGTAAGAAAAATCACATTTTCTTTTAACTTGGGTCTCATTTATTAGGAATGCATGAATTTTTGTCAAATAGGGTAACATGTACTCATTGCCTTTATTATATGCAGACCAATCAACCTAGCATGCATAGTAACCCTCAAAAGGAATATACTAAGCCAGGAGTCCAAAAATTGGAAGCAAAAGAATTTTGAAGTCTAAACCTTTCTTGAGATCATTAGCTGGCATAAACAAAATGTTTGAGCAGTGGAGAAAACACAATTGTTCATGCTTGAATCCTCAAATGTATGCCCATGCAACCATGCACAAATATTTGGTAGAAACAGATGAGGATAAGGACTCTGGCGTCATCCCTCAACAGTCTTAAACGTGTCTACGTGAACGTTGTGGGCGGGAAAGCTAATTGGTTGGAATGACTGTGGAAACATGCAGCTGAATCCCTGTCTCCACCCCAAGCAGGACGACTTGGAAACGGGTGGGAAATCAGGGGGGCGTGGAAAACCCAAATGGAATTATGGAGAGCTATCACTTCCTAACTGGTGAGGATTTATACACCACTGCCAAGGCCAACGGATTGAAGTAATTTCATTTTTCATGCATGGCTTCTGTCCCCACAGAGACCTGAAGCAAAGAGAGAGAGAGAGAGTGATGAGAGAGTATAGCAGAGGGGAGAGATGAGAGGAAAGAGAAGTGGAGATGAGAAAGTGACTTAAAAAGGAGAAGGGAAGGCAGAGAAAAAGAGAGACAAGGAGAGGGGAGGAGAAAAGGGGGTGAATTGAGAGGGGAAGCACTTTGGCAGTCAGATGTGTAATAATTGCTTGTATTTTCTAATGCGACAGGAGAGGTATAGGACTCTGCGTGCTGCAGTGTCTTTTTGCTTTGGTTGTACCAGAGGGTAATGACAGTACATTGAGAGTTCAACTAAGCTGCTAGCTGGATATTTGTTAGTTTGTGGGTGTTTAACGGCTAGAGTTTCTTTGAAGTAATAGCAGTCAATGCCTGCAGCTCGTTAATTATCATAGCTGTCAGCAGTAATTCACTGAGATATGTGCAAAGCATTCTGACGTTCTCCTCCTCCTATTCCCTAAAGAAAGGACACACACGTACATGCATGCACAAATAGAATTAGTAGGCTGTTATGACAGTGCTTCTTGCATTAGAGGGAAGCTGTCTATAACTGATCACATTTGTTTGATTAGAAAGACACACTTCGACCGGATTCTTCAACCAGAAAGCAGAGGATAATGTTAATGCGGATAAAGAGGAAGGGAACGGAAAAAGTTATAATAGCAGCTTCAATAATGGTGACAGGTTTTTATTCTACCTGTCGTAAGAGTCAGGATGACATCTGCCTAATACTTTGTGTCCTTCCCTTGTCCTTGTTAGTTGCTCCAGCTATTTTCTCAGCAGGGCAGAATTCCTGGTGTGTCAAAAGTGTAGCTAAATTGGTTCCTTGAGTGGTGAAAGATGGAGACAACTTTGGACAGTCTTCCTCTTCTGGTGCACTCAGGCTCTTCACTGAAATAGTCAATGATTAGAAGAAAAGGGGTCGACCATTCCTGCGCGTACGCATGTGTGCGTGTGTTTGTGTGTATGTGTGCGTGTATGTGTTTTCCTGCATAGCATAGTAGGTGTATGATTGATTAATTTTGATACACCAGCTGATTTTTTGGGTTGCCATGTAGTTAATGGACAGAAATGGGTTGCTTGGAGTTTTGGACTTTATTTGGACCATGAATTGAAGAACTCCTCTAAATGAGTCCCAATTACACAGCTCTTCAGTCCAAATCACAGACCTAGCAGTGCACTTAATGCACCTATTAGTTGCCTATCTGGCAAGGAAAGCTAAACCAAAATGCAGGGCTATTTTTTAGAGAGCGTTTTACTTCCCATGCCCCACAGTTATTACATGCATTTCATCGAGTGTGCACCTTATTTTCCTCTGGCCTATTTTTGCCTCTGCAAAATGTGTTTATTGTTATGTTTCCTGTTACCTAATTATCCATCAATTACGGAGTCATACTTTTACTTTCCTACGTAATAGGAAATTCTGATTATTTTTTTTTTCTTTTGAAGAAGCTCAATTCTTCCAAACAGAATGCATAGCACTCCCTGTGGCAGCACTAATGGAATCCTTGAGTACCTAGAGGTTACTATAGAAATGCCAAGCATTGATATGTATGTGTGTATAGTTATAGCACTCATGACGTGAGGAAATTATATTGCACAGCTTCATAAGCATTAGGTTTAAGAATGTAGTGGTTAAGGGGAGAGAAGCAAGGTTAAACCTTCAGGCAGGGTCATACCATGAAATATCAGTGAGTGCCGCACCTCTGACACCTCAGAATCAGCTGATTTCTATTCTGTTCATTAATATAAGTATCATTCAAGGATACCTAATATGTTGTGGAAAATTTTGCCTTCATATTATGAAAATAACAGTACATATTGCTTGGTTAAAACCTTTTAATTCACAATAAACCCTCATAACTCTATAAGTTCAGAAGTTAGCCACATGAAATTTTCAGAGCTGAATAACATGTTTACACTCTGTTAGAAAAGGCAACTGTTGTCAGCGTTGGGAAGGTTACTTTTAAAATGTATTCCACTTCAGATTAAAGAATACATGCCCCAAAATGTAGTTTTTAACGCATTCCGTTAAGTTACTCAATGAGAGTAACGTATTCTGAATACTTTGGGTTACTTAACTACATGAATGTACTATTGCTGTGTGATTTATTACTATTACTGAAGGTTACTCGCCATACCAATACCAACTAGATTTTTAAATCCTAATATAAAATGAGTAACAGTAGGGTGGACATTAGGTAAGGCTGCACGTTTTCCAGCGATCTTGTATAGAAAACTATTTCTGTATCAGTAATATGTTTTCTTTTTGTCTGCTTTCAGAACTGAACATGATTATTTGCAGCTAGCAGGTTGTTAATGCAATCCATCAAGTCTAACAGTCTATGAACTAACTTAAGCTAACGCCAGCAGACAATGTTAGCTCGGTGGCGAGTAGCCTTCAGTAATAGTAATAAATCACACAGCAATAGCACGTCGAAGATACTGAAGTGGCACATAACCCAGGTAGCATCCACAACTAAAACAAGGTAGTTGCGTAGGCTAATGTTAGTTTTTTAAAAAGGACTTACTTCCAGATGTTTCTTTAGGTTGGAGGTGGAGTCTTTTGATGCTGAGAGCAGCTTGGTTGCTGGCAAACAGAGTTTGCATTGCACAGTCAGATTTTACCCAACCCCTTTCTTCATAAATGTGAAATAGTGTCGGTATTTCCAAGTAAGAAATGCATTCCTGCCCGTGCACTGCTGGCTCTGTTGTGCTAGCTCCGGGTCTATTGTGTAACTGTACCACAATGGACCCATGTATTCTGTGTATTCCGTGTATTCCATGTATTCCGTTACTCCCCAACACTGAGTGTTGTATACTATGATTATGCATCACTGTTCACAATCTAAGGGCAGAAACAGGCCAGCACTATAAACTGACACAAAACTTTCACTGGAGTACTATTGAAAGAATTCTCAAACAAAAGTTTAATTGTCCAAATAACTTACCCGATCAGTATTTATCCAAACAGATACACAGATCACGTAAACACTGATGTTGTTTCTCCACTTCCTTTCCATAACCTACATGACCTTGAAAGATTTTTTTGATTCATTCCAGGGAGTTTTCTGAAAACATATAAAACATCCAGAACAAGAAACTTGCTTCTGTTGGTGTCAGAAATCAATGTCAGAAACATTAAATTGGTGGAGTTTTGTTACTGAAACTATGATAACCCATCCTGTTGATGAAAGTTAGCCATAGAGGAATACTGCTCAATCAAAATTGTATTTTAATTTAGCTTGGGACATTGAAAATGGATTGATTTTTTTGCAGTATTAAAGACAGCTTATGTGTGATTTTTTTTTATCCCTGAAAATAGCTTTCACCAATGGACCTGGAAAAATGATTGTAAAAATAACATTAACTTTTTGACCATATTACACTTTTGTCAGAGTATGACAGTAAAATTTTGCATTAAATATACAAAAATTTGGAGGTCAGGTGGGAAGATTTTGTGAGTTCTGGCTGATTTTATATGGAATGACCAGGCAGTTATTTTTAGCTAACAAGACTAACCGTCTGTCTGTATGTGAACAATTGCTCTGATGTCAAAGACCACATTAACACAAATACTGCATATGTTACTGGTGACTTTGCTCCTTAACTCCATGGAAACATTATTCCTTTACTTACAATTCAATCCACTATACTTACCTACATCTTTAATACAATGATAGGAAGAAATGCCTGCCAACATCCAGTTGAAATTGAAGTGAGCCTCTTCTGTGGTGTCAATGCAGTAACACAATGGGCTTAAATGTTTCCTGCTTTGACTGTTATATAGCCAATGACTGCCTCTTAGATTGAATTGGAGATCTGCCATCATCCCAAGTCTCAGACATGAGAAATTAATGTGAGGTAATATAATGTCCCCACGGGTGATGAAATGTCGACTCAGTGTCAGTTTCTTTTTTCTCTGATTGTGTGTCCTTGCATGTTTCCAGTGAATAATATACAATAGATGGTTTTTAAAGAACTTCATATCATAAATCCTTGAATAATAAACACCTTACACTCAACACTGCACAAATAGAAGTAGGTTGCCAATGGAAACTATGTTTTTTAAGTGTAGCTTCCTGAATGCAAGAGAGAAATAAAGCCATAAAATCAATCAGAGAAAAAAAGCTGCAGGGTTTAATAAAATGTAGTGTGTAACTGTGATTGACTGAGCATTCCTTTTTCTTTGTTGGGATGCAGATTCGTTCAGACCAGGACCAGGACATCTCAATCCGGTATAGCATCACTGGGGTGGGAGCAGATCAACCACCAAATGAAGTGTTCAGTATCGACCCTGTGCTTGGAAAGATGTTTGTCACCAAACCTCTTGATCGAGAACATCGCTCTTCATATCATGTGAGTGTCTTCTCCACACAAAATGGTGGTGTGATTGATGGATATCCAATTTGCACTTTTTCTTTACATGCAACATTGATGGGTAAAGTGAAGAATAAGAGACTTTGGTAATTCATCAAAGTCACATCCAGTCAAATTACTGTTCTCATGGCATGGTAACAGTAGAACATGGCAGACTCACAGAAAGATGTAAATACCTGAACATTTAAGAATAGATAGTAACACTCACTGCTCATTAAATTAGGTATGCCTCGTTCCCTTGTTGATCCCAAAGGTCACAGGATAATGGCCCGACTGCTTGTAGCTGAAAGGAAGGCGACAGTTATTCAAATAAGATCCAAGGTATGCAGAAGAGCATCTTTGAATGCACAATACTTCAAACCTTGAAGCAGATGAGCTAAAGCATAGAAGACCGCAACACTTCTGTCAGCTAAGAACACGAAACTGAGGCTACAAATCAACACAACCAGACATAAAAATTAGAAAAACGTTGTCGGATCTGACAACTCTTGGTTTCTGCTGCAACATTCAGTTGGTAGGGTCAGAATTTGCCTTGCATCAACCTTAAGTACCAACTGTTGCTGACCGTGTCCATACTTTTAATCTGATGGCTACTTTCAGCAGGACCAAATAATCTAAAACTGGTTTCTTGAACATGACATTGACTTCACTGTACTCAAATAGACTCCACAGAAGGTCAGGCAATATGTAAAAATTTTCCATCCAACAGTCGTCAGTCCAGTGACCAATGATAGGTGTTATATTCGCGCAGGCACAGACTTTTTGATGGGCGGAGCAATTTATTCATGAACAGACTGATTTGCACATTTAGAATGTATAAGTTTTGTTTGGAGGGAATATTTTTCCTTCTTTTCTTGTTTGTTTCAGTATTAATATAGCTGCTTTTTGGATTATTCATTTATTTATTTATTTGTTTGTTTATCTGAGATGCACCAAATCACACGAGAACTTTACGTCTGAGATTTTTTTTTTTATGTTCGCTTGAAGAGACATTTTGATTTTTTACTTACTTTTTGTTTAATTTTGTATTTGTTGTTTGGTCGAGTGTGCAAGACAGAGCCTGTAAACACGGTTATAGTGGAAAAAAGAAGCTAGTTTCTCTTTGTTTTGCCTCCCCATCATTGTGGGGTTGTTGTTTTTTTTTTTTAAATAAAATGTTTTTGTTTTTTTCTAAAGATAGGCTACTGCCTTTCTTTCTTATTTCTTATGAGTTTGAGTAAATGAATCGCTACATTTGGGCGCACTCTGAGGAGGGTGCATTTGCTCGCAGCTGCAAGTAGGTGCCGTTAAAACATCGCTATTATTTTTTCCGTTGACTGCTTCTCTTAGCTTCAACCAACATTATTACCAAACTTAATCACGGGCAAATAAACAAATCGCTCTTGTTTCGCTCTCGATAGGCTGAGTCGAATATATCGACTCAGCCTATCGAGTCGATATATTCGTTCAATCGCTCAACCTTACTCCACAGTCACCAGATCTCAGTCCAATAGAGCACCTTGGGGATGTGGTGAAACGAGAGAGTCAGATGATGGATGCGCAGCTGATAAATCTGCAGGAACTGTACGATGCTGTCAGGACAATATGAACCAAAATCTCGGAGGAATGATTCTCGTATCTTGTTGAATCTGTACCATAAAGAATTAAGGCAGTACTGAAAGCAAAAGAGGGTCCTACTAAGGATTAGCAAGGTGTAACTAATAAAGCGAGAAGTGGGTATATATTTATCAATCAATGTCTCTTATTCACTTTTCTCTAGAGAATTAGATACTTTCTGCTAACTGTATTATCTCCTGGCAATAACCTAGTCTTATATTTAGCTTACAATCGTGAGAGCAATATTGAATATTGAAGTGAGACTAACATTAGTTCTGTAGCCAGTGACTATTGATATTGGTAAATTCAAGTAGGACACATACTCTGGTTGTCTCACGGTGTGTGAATGAAGCTTTAATGCTAGAATATGTTAAAGACTAAATGACTTGCATGCCTATTTCTATTGTTTAACTTGTACATAACAGCATTTTAAGAATGTTTTTTGGCCCAATGCAGCATGTAAAACCATCTTTTTTTCAATGTACGCTGTGCACTCTGACAAACACTAACATCTGCACCACCTCATTTGAATGAAACTTTCATCATGTTGAGCCTCTCCTGTCACCTTTGTGCTGTGCATGCTGTTCTAGGCATCGAAAATACCGAACAATCAGAAAAAATGCATTTCAATTTGAAACAGCTTGTTGTATTGCTGCTCAAGCTTATCTTTTCACGCATCTTTCTGCTGCTGTGAAGGGAAACCGTGATGCAGTGAGCGACAACACTAGGTTCATCAATTTAGGTTTTTATCATTGGTTTTCTCTCTCTCTCTGTACCTGCCACCATCCGTGTGCTTTTTTTTAATGGCACCTAGCCTGAGTTACAGTCATGGTAAGCTGGCAAATCTAACCTTTCAGTGGTATGTGAGCAGATTTATACCCCAGAGAAGCTCCAATCAATGAAGTAATTTGTTAAGAAAGGAAGGCGCTTGCTACAGGCTGCCTAAGTGAACTGCTTGTTTGTTTTTGAAGAAAAGTGTTACTTGGAGGGGAATACAAAATGTGGTTGGAAAACAGATGAGACAAAGTAAAGATGTATGTTTAACAAGTTAAGAAAGGTGTTGCAGTTCACTTTAAAGGGCCCTCGCTGTTAGAGCAACACATATGCAATTAAACACCATTGTATGAAACTCAAACGCTCTCAGCCCCTGAACAATAAAGCCAAGGAAAGCTTGTTTATTGAGCATTGTAACCAGAAAACTGCAACATACCTAAAGTTAGTACTTGACTTTGTGGTCTCGGTTTTGTTTACTTCATATTTCATACAAGGACAGAACAAAATTATGGTCTAGCTCTTTTTTATTTCAAAAGAATGAGCACTCTGAAATTCAAAACCAGCCATGCAACAAGATGCATTCTTATGAGGAAAAAAACCTTGAAGCTTCTGGGTCTGTTGTTATCTCTATCAGGACGCTGCCTCCTGCCAAATGCATAGCGCTGTCTGGTACGGTCTGTTTTCTCCCCTCGCCTTTCAAGATAATAACTTTAATGTGGACCCAGAATTACATTTTGCCTTCTTTAAACATGGCGGTAATCTCTGACTCCTGCTGTTATTGAATTAGGGTGTGGGTTCATGTGGGATGGAGGGATGAGGGTGGGTATAGATAAGGGGCCTGGCTCGTAGCCCGTTACAGCACAGTGAGATGTGATATGCGATGGCAGCACACGGATATTGGGTGCAGGACAGATCAGACAATGCAGTGGAAAAAGTAAAGTCAAATTAACCTCAGGGAGACCTGAAGATGCAATTTTGGTGGAGGTGCAGAGTGAAGCAGACGGTGGAGAGGACAGAATGAGCAGCAGTGAAGAGGATCTTCACCTCTCCGAGGAGAAGAAGTCGATGGAGAATGCTACTTATTCTATTTCCTGCCTGAAGGCTATTTCATATATCTGACACTCATGCTCCTACTGTGACCATGTAGCTTTTTCCTATCAGGTAATGTTCGTAAGAAAAGGGTACCATTCCCTTGATTCATTCTACATGTTGAAAAAAAATAGCTCTTTTTAAAATTTCGAATCTTTGTCTGTTCTCTCCATGTTTTAACTTTTCCCTCAGTCTTTTCCAGTTTAGTTTATCTTCGGTTCTGATGAATATCCCAACGATAATGTGGAGAGACCTTCGCCTGAAATTGATCGCTGACATTTGACCAGAATAAATATTTACAAGCCGGTGTTGTTAGGAGCAGGATGTAGATAAGATCAGATTTTTCTTCTTCTTTTTTTTTCTTTACTTCATAAGATATAAAGTAAACATCCCCGGTACTTCCACCTGACAGGAATATCGCTGAATAAGTCATGCTCAGGGATATAAACATTCCCAAGTTAAGTGAACTGAATGAAAACAGCTTTAGGGAAAAGTTCATTTCTAAATACCACTTCAGTCTGCTTGTTTGACCTTCTTGTAAGTAGTGAAAAAAAAAAATCAGGCATTTATTTAAACTCGACATTTCCCTGATAATGCAGATGTTTTCTCTTTTTTCTTTTTTGTTTCAAACTGTTGGGTCATTTTTTGTTTTGTTTTTTTGCTCAAAAAGTGAAAGAAGTAAGGGCACGTTTAACAGCATGTATTGATTTTAGTAATAACTTCATGTACAAAGTTTGTGAGAAATCCTAGTTGGTGATTCCATTGATCTGAGCAAAGCTGAGTTGAATTTGAGATGGGTTGACCATGTTTGTGGAGTCAGAGATGTGAAGAGATTTCAGGACTCTTTCAAACAAAGCCAGACAGAATGTTGACCAGGGATCCAATATGGTGATTCTGAAACGGACTCCTTGCTTTTACAGTGGAGCCATAGGCTCAAGAAAATAAGATGTTTGTTGTTTTGCTCTCTGCTCAGATAAAAACTTTGGTGTGTAAGTGTAAAAGAGATAACAACTCTGGAGAAATAACATAAGCATAAAGGCAATTTGTCTAAAAGAAAAATGTCCAGAATTTTTGTTTTGACTTTTATTTAATGTGGTTTGGTATGTTTAGGAAATCTTTTTTATGGTTTTCTATACTATAATTCAAAAACACTGATTTTATCAGCCTGTATAAACAGTACAGGAGTGTTTTTCAGTTTGACTCTAGAGGTCCACTGAAAAACACTTACTTTCAGTTAGTTGATGTTTTTATTTATGTTGTTTCTTGCTTTGTTTGTGCCTGACAGAAAGACATTTTAGATGTTGACATTGTCCATCACAGAATAATATTAGGGAGGTACTGTACCAGTCCTAGATTCATTTTGTGGCAAAACACAACCCAGGGAGTCCTTTAACAGATAGCATGGCCCAAGAGTTTCTTCATCGAGAACCCCCACTGCTGGACTTTTTCTTTGGGGTGAGACGAGATGGTGCAGTATGAACCAATGATGTAATATCATAATGTTAATCAAAAGAATTCTTGCAATTTTTATTTTGTTTTGATAGAAACAAAAAGAGTTATTATATTTAGGAAAACAGTATAATACCTTTCTCTAAATACATATCCAGCAAACAGCAGTACTACCATAGCAGTCGCCATTCACTGTCACAACCATCTGCTTCTTATACACACACACGTCCTTTATGCTTCGATTTAACCACTCTCCTAACATCTCTTGTAGTTACTGTTGGGAAATCAAGGTCCTTTTGTAAATTGCTGGGCTACAAATCTTCATGACACAATGTCTCAATGTCTTCATGACAAACGTCATGACAGTAGAAACAGATTGAATAAAGAATGAAAGGATTGCCAGGAGACAGTATCGTCACTCTAAAAAGAACATAGCCTGTGTTTGTAATGATAATACTTCTGGAACACTGTCTTATGGACAGATCACAACGAAGTGGAGATATTTGGCTATAATACACGATGCTGTGTTTGATAAAAAGGAAATACAGCATATTAGCACAAACACTTCATATCAACTGTCAGGGATTGTGGTGGAGGGGCTTGTTTTGCAGTCGCAGGACTGGGCACCTTGACATTATTGAATCAACCATGAACTCCTCTGTATACCAAAGTACTCTAGAGTCAAAAGTGAGGCCACTGATCCAGCAGCTAAAGCTTGGCAAAAATTGGTGAAGAAACATGCCAATGAAGGACATTGAATCCAAACACACCAGCAAATCTATAACAGGATGGTTGAAAGAAGAGACTCAAAGTGTTGCAGTGGTCCAAACAAGACCTCAACCTGATATTTCCTGATAAATATTGTGTCTGGACCTTAAGAGAGCTGTGTATAAATAAATGATAAACTGAAGAAACGTGATAAAGACGAGTCGGCCACAATGATGGGAGAGATTAATAGAATAATAAAGAAAATTATTACTTCAAGCTACTAAAGGTAGTTCTACACCCTGCTGGATCATGGGATGCATTTAGCTCTTTACAGGACTGTCTTGTAAAAACGTTCTTTTTCATATCATAACTGTATATATTGGCTAATTAATTAAAAACTATGTGTGCAATGACTTTTAAAGTCTAGCCACTTTATTTTTAGTGCCAAATCCTTTCAGTACTGTTTATGACCCAGCAAACAGAGCAGCATCTGTGTAAACGTTCACGTCACTAAAAACTGTGAACTTGCAATCATAAATGAAGCCGAGTCAATTAATGTGACAACATTTTTGTCAGCTTTTATTTTCTGTCATCTTGATTTTGGTGACTGTCATAGGGCACTGCTTAGACAGATATTGGTGAGTAAATCAAACTGAATCTGTAAACACGGTGGTTTTGAAATATGATGGTCCATCCACAGTAGAAAGGAAATCTTGGTGTAGATAAATTTAATTTAGAAAGTATTGGCAAATCTTAGATTAGATACATTCTCAGAAAATAAATATGTTATTGTACCTCTAGTGATGCGACTTATCACTGAGGTAGTGCTCTCTAAGGTGTTGCTGTTGTACTGTTGTGGTTTATCCTCTAGACAGAGACCAGTCTTGAACCTCCAGAGCAGTTTTATACCTTTTTAAAGAATGTGGCACATTAATTTGTTTTGTATCATTATTCATTAAATGGAAAATAGCCTGGCATGTGTACAGTGTCTTTCTAGGCCTGCTAACTACCACAGACTTTACCTACTGTACTGTACCTTAAATCTGCACCTATAGCCCATTTAGAATCACAGACCTAACCTAAGTGAATAGGCAAGGCTGTGCTAACCATTGTGATGAAGATATAAAAAACAGACTTTTTAATACAGTTAATATATTAATATCTTTCCCAGTTTCTTTTTGATTGGGCTAAACACAGACTGTCTGATATTACATCTTAAGATATAGGAGAAACCATGTGAATATATCTTACTGCTTTGGAATATACACATACCCTTTTTAGCTCTCAAAGCCCATATAGTTACCTTGAAGCTCATTAATGAGGGGATGCAGAAGGCACAAAATTGACTTTTATTACACTGGTTCATTTTATTATATATTTATTATTCTTTTCTTTCAAAAAGCAAATGTTTCACCCATTATTTTTCTCCATATTAGTAAAAGAAGTACTCATCAAAGCCTGATTATAAATGATTTATCAATTGTTTATCCTCCCATAATAACAGTTCATGCAGGAGCACAGTCTGAGTTCATCACTCCCTGAAAATATACTATATTTTAAAGATGAGCATGAAAATTCAATATCCCCCTGTTCTACAAGTGGGTTGAAACAGCAGGCAGTGAAACAGGGCAGCAGCGACACTGAGATGCTGGAGGTCGAGGTGGCAAAATTTGCATTCTAAATAGATGGTCAAACTAGAAAGGTGTGTACGATGTGAGGAGACTGAGGCATATTATGTGTGTATGACCACGAGTAGCATATTTTTCTGCGTCGTTTCCTTATCTATAATCTGAACATATTTTTTCCGTTTCCTTGTCTGTTTCCTTCCTAGCTGCGAGCCCATGCTGTGGACATGAACGGGAACCAGGTTGAGAACCCTATCGATCTGTACATCTTTGTCATCGATATGAACGATAACAGACCCGAGTTCAAAAACCAGGTCTACAATGGCTCTGTGGATGAAGGCTCGAAACCAGGTAATAAAGTATAGATGGATAAAACCAATTGATACAATTACAAAAGAAACTTTTTTTTGTTTTAAAAGTGAAGAAATTTATGGGAGGACAGAAAAAAGAACAGCGAGTATATCAGGAGAGATTGGTGTTGTTAAAAGTATGACTACACCAGTGAATCTTTGATGCAACAGAGAATTTTCCATTCCCCTTGATTTAGCAGACGGACAGAGAATCGGTCTCGTAGAGTGGCTTTTCATTTAGCCTGGTGCAGCAGTGGTCATAAACCAAAGAGGGTGCTCAGGCTGGAGAGGAGATTGAGGATTAAATGTACCACGCTGTAGCACCACTGGGTCATTTTATGTCTAACCTCAAAGCGGAAGAATCACAGAGATGAGCTCTCTGTGTGCAAGCGTGTGTGAGTTTGAACCCGATGAGCCAGAGTTTATTGCACCAGAGGTGATCTCAAAAGGTCTCCAGGTGCTCAATACCTTTTCTTTCTGTTTTGCTTTCTTTCCTTCTTACTTTCGTCACACCTTACTTTTACTATCTTTTCTTTTCCTTTTTTGATTTTCTTTCCTAAATGATACCATCCCTGTTGCTTGAGCCTCGCCTCACACAGCATACAAGTCCCTGTATGGCATGCATGACATTCAGCTGAACAATAATCATAAAAAAGAGAGTTTTAGAATTTAGAGCTCCAGTGGTTTCAATGGAAGGCCAATTACAGACTTGAATTAGTTTGCAAATTAAAGAGTCATTATGGAGACCTAATCCTGTCAGGCACAGCTTAGGATCCCCATACAAAGGGTCCACATTAAACCCCCTAAGACTGCAGCTTAATGAAATTACCCCGGCGATGTGTGACACATTGTGATTCTAAATCTCCTTCACTCTATCCCCACATCTCTTAAAAAAAAAAAAAAAATGGATGGGTGGAGGACCGATAGTCTCTCCACTTGGAATCACACCAAATATGGAGTCTGTCCTCTATTTCTCTCTTTTCCTCTCCCCCTCTCTGTTCCTAACAGCTTTTTTGTTGTCTCGCTGAGAGGCCTTTAGAGTACTCCCTCTGGCCGAGTCATTGACAAATGTTGCTTTGAAATGTAATGAAGTTTGAAATGGGAGCTGCGGTTACAATTATCCTCGGACAGGGGCTGTCACTGGCATGATATCACTATCTCTGGCAATTAGAATTGGCTACAAGAGAGGCAGAACAAGAGGGAGAAAGAGATGGAGAGATTGGGTGACAGGCAGTGATCCCACAGAGTTATACAAGTGTACCAAGGAAGGAACCTAACAAGTGTTGCTTTTGTGAGAGAATAGACACTTATTCTCAGTTTTTATTATTAGTTTTAAACATATCCTTTAAATATATAAATATAATCTCTTTAACATATTATTTTAATATTTGCATGTATATATACTTTTGTGTTTGATTTCTAGTATTTGTCCAAGTTGTTATTTACAAAACAGCCACCAATATTTTTGTTCTGTTGGCGTAGATCTCTAAGTACCTGTCCCATTAATATACATTCATTAAAATTATATTGTATAATGTTTCTATGAAAATTACATTTATATAGATGCAGCAATTTAATCTGTTATGACATGTTAGTAAAACAGTAGAATATAATTGTAAAATTATAGTCATCTTTGCTGAAAAGCTGCCCACAAGTAGTAATTACAGGATAATTTTCCTACAGTTCCAATGTCTGTGTCACTCGTGTGCTTTTTTAATATATTATACAGTCACGTGAAAAAGAAGGTTTTCACAGTCCTGTGACAGAGTCCATGTACTTTTTCACCATGGTTACTGCTTTCATAGGAGGGTAAGAAGTAGCCAGGTGCTGCTCATCAAATACACCTCATTAATTGACTGATGAGCAAGTGTGATCACCTCTATAAAAGCATTGGCAGCTTTTCATTCTGGAGCATTTGAGAAAAGCAACTGCTTTAAAGCAAAAGCTTTACCAATGACTATTGGTAGGAGACAGAGGGGAGGTCAAGCTTTACCATGTATCAGTCAAGTTATTTACAAAGATAGCTAGAATAAGCCACTGTAATGGCTGGTAGTTGATCTATAAAGAGTATGCCAGTGGACATAAATGCTGACAAATTTTCTGTTTTTCATCAGGAACATATGTGATGCATCTGTCAGCATTTGATGCAGATGACAACACCACAGCTAATGGAATGGTGCGCTACCGAATCCTGTCCCAGACACCGCACAGCCCGATCCCTAACATGTTTACCATCAACAGCGAGACTGGAGACATCGTGACAGTGGCGCCTGGTCTTGATCGAGAGGTTGGTCTTCTCTCTCCTGACGCATTCATCAAACAAAACTGGTACCACTTTATAGTAACAATTTTTAATAAATAGTAAATTGATAGTTGATTAAATGTGAAGCAACTCTTTCAAGTCAACAACACTGACATTTTAATTAATGTTTACTAACGGATTAATAAACAACCTTTTGATAACACATGATTGTCATTGTAAAGTGGTAACTGATTCATAAAACTTTCTTGGGTAGTAAATACTGTTTAGTACATCTATAGATATTTTTGAATGGCTAGTATAAAGTTAAAACTGCTGCTTGAAATACTTGTTTTGCAGCTGTATAAGTTTT
This sequence comes from Etia nguti, assembly GCA_015106755.1. Taxonomy (NCBI): domain Eukaryota; kingdom Metazoa; phylum Chordata; class Actinopteri; order Cichliformes; family Cichlidae; genus Etia; species Etia nguti. Next base: position 44,060 of record VUQG01029176.1, on the reverse strand, counting down.
CGGATGGTGTAAATCAGTTACAGTTATTTACTTGTTCAGGAATGCGAGTAAATAACTGTAATTTGACATCTTAGTTTAAAAAGAATAATGTATTTTACTTTTTTTTCAGCTCTTTTTAAAAACATTTAATTTGAAAATTTATGGATAACAACAGTAATTATGTTTTGGCATTACAATTATCCTTTTAATTAAACCATTGCAGGGGCATGAAAAAGTATTTCAGCAATTACCATTGACATTAATTTAGAGCAGCTGTGGCATAAACCTTACACTAGATGGTGTTGAATTTAATTTGTTTAGTGTTTGGGAAAGTTTGGAGCGGCACTTGTTTTACTGCTGTTAAAACCCTAACCCTTATAAATATCCCTAACATGCCATTGGCTTTGACTAAATGCAATATTTAAAACTCTGGGAACTGATCGATAAAAAAACCTTTATCACAAAATAACAATAGCTGTTTATTCATTGTTAGCAAATGTTATAAGTGCAGATGCCGTCAGACTGTAATTGTCTTTGTCTCTAATCAGCTGTGATGTCATATTTATTACTATATAGAATGCATAGGATAATGTATTTGTTACACAGACTGGAACAATAAAAAAAAAAGCAAATCATCATTTAATAACAATATAACAATGGAATGACCATTTAATTAGTTTTACTTATCCATTAATTTACGAGAAAGCTTATTATATATAAGCTTATATTTTCTATTGTGCAGGTAAATAATTTGTCCATTAAAAAACAACTGGAAGGTGCCTAATGAGCCTTCTGTTGGAGGTTTCTTCCCTTTAAACTGGAGTTTCTCCTTCCCACTGTTGCCAAGTGCTGCTCATAGGGTATCACCTGACTGGTGAGGTTTTCTCTCTAATATTATGTTGTCTTTTCTTACACTATACATTTTCTCGAGACAGCTGTTACTGTTAATTGGTAATTGGTGTGTTGAAGGATGATAAAATAATTTTTAGCCATAGAGTGTGTGAACCCTTGAAATTGCTGCACAATGTCTGAATGAGCCATACCTGGTCAAAAGGAAGACATTTGTATCTGTGTTTATGGAGCACAGTGCCTAATAGCATTGTTTACTCTGATGACATCTTAAGATATGACTTTCAAATGTTATGGTGCCATTTGTCACCACACGCAGGCAAATACACACACACACACGTACATAAATCATCTTTTTTTTACATTAAATTGTCCGCGGTCACCTTGTTTGTGGAGCTCTAAAAGTTGTGACAAGATCCAAATGTGTTTATTCTCACAACATGGATGTGCCAGTGACAACTCTGCAAAGAAATCTCAGAGACAGATCATCCTCCCAGACTGTCACCAGTGACAGACCTATTAACAACACATCACGCAGCAGTGGGCTGCTCGTGTGTGTGTGTGCGTGTTTGTGTGTGCGTGTTTGTGTGTGTGTGCGTGTGGGGGGGGGGGTGTTTGTGTGGTAAAGATAGAGTGGAAATATCTGAGATAGAATGCCCTTGACACCTGTCAGACAAACACAAAAGCCCATATAATCACATCTACACTCGATAAAACACAGGCAATAGAGTGAAAAAACGAAAACTGAAGGGAGCAATAGAACAAAAACTGAGCTGGTAAGGTGGGTTATTACAATGAGGAGGGAGTAAGTGTGTGAATTTGGCAGTGAAGATAGTGTGATGGAGACAGAGAAGCAGGATGAGACATGATGATGCCAGAGGGAGAGAGGTACAAGGAGAACGTAGACTAAAAATGTCTCAGCTGAACCACTTTTCTTTTTGCTCTGGTTAATCAGTACACTGTTAATCCACACAGTCACCCCTAAATGTAGGATTACACTCTTGCCACCCCTAAACACACACATGCACACAAACACACACACAGAGGCAAGATTGTACTTCAAAGAACTTGTGTTGAGATAATTATTTCCCTTGCCCATAACCTTTTTAATAACATATGCTTTTCCAGGTTAGTATCACTGGGATCAGCGTTCTCGCTTTCAGTTCCTTTTCAGATCACATCTGCTTGCTTTACAATCAGACAACAGCCACGTGTAAATATAATATGCACAAGCTGGTCATATTCCCAACAAGATGAAAGCTCATCTAACTCTTCATCTTCCTGCTACTTTCCACAAGCTTGACAAAAAAACTACAGGCAGACCTACGTCAGCAAAAGAATAAGTCAAAACAACAGAGAATCATCCCTCCATCCAACCTGGGACCTGTCATATTTTCTGAAAAATCTACTAACCCCATTTAGCATTGATGCCAAATTACAGCGAGGCTAGTAATACACAAATTTTTAATACTGTCTGATGCCATTTCTAAGACCCATGAGCAGATTTCATTAACCAGATAACACATCAGTACTGCATGTTGATACCAGGTGCAAATGAGGCTCTTAAATCTTCAGAAAAGAGACTAAGGGAAAAGGATGGCTACACATTGCCTCTTTTCCCCTTTGACATCATCATCCATCCATACATCCATTTTCTAGCACTCATCTACATCCAGGTCCCAGGTTTACCTTCCACACTAGCCCAGAAAATATCTTTAGTGTAAACCTAATTCTTACTTTAACCTCACACCAACAGTTAACACTCCTAAAGTGAGAATGAACCAAAATGCATTGTCCAGGCAAAGTTTGTGTCCTTAGATTAAAGGGTCTCTGCAAATCAATACATAGTTGATAAGTGACAAAATTTAAACCCATTGGAAAACCTTTGGGAACACTCTCCCCCTCCACTATTCAAACGACAAATGAGGACATAACTTTTGGACGAATGGGATGTAAGTGGAGTCAACAAGACTAAATTTCATTCCAATGCTGGTGTTAAATTAACTCTTGACTCTGGGGAAGAGACTGATAATCAGTATTTTGTGTCAGCCTCATTTAAGCATTTCTTTTCTGACTTTGTAAAATAAAATGCAAGAAATAAATATACCCAAGAATATAGATTTATTGAACTTGTATTTATTAGTAGAATAATAAATTCATTGTACTCATATAGTGTGAGACTAGGTTAAGGCTGCTGCATACTTAAAGGCAAAGAGCCAGAGCAATATTGAATTAAGTGGATCAGCTCATAGATCTTTCCCCACTGTCAACAACACCTAATCCAACTTTTTGAATCAGGATTAGACCAATATCCAAACCATATATGGGATCAACATGTTAACATGTTTTCAACAGTTAACACAAAACCAGTAAACTACTGGTTCTAAGATGTTACTAACCAGCTTAGTTCTGCAGTACTTTAGAGCAGAAAGTTGTATGCACGCTGAGTCAGTGTGAGCTTGCTTATAAGCACTTCATCACCTGAAAGGCAAGAAAACTGCTGGATCTAGCAGAGCTATCATTAGCCACATTAACAAAAAAATGAAATTGGGTGTACATTCTTATATATGGTGTAGTTATCTTCACATATTTCAGTGACACTTATTTGATTATTTAAAAATGAAATTAAGGGTCTTGAATAAACTCAGGAAATTTGTGTTTGGTCGATAACTTCTTTGTTTTAGAAATGTCTCTTGGCATTGAAACTCATACCGCTGGAGAGACTGTTTATTTCTCCTTGAATGTTGCCACATTTGTAAGATAATGCATTTGTGAATTGAGCAGCAGAGTTGAGTATGTGGGTTGCTCCAATGCCAAACAGTGTATTGTCCTCTTGACTACTGCTGGATGTTGTTTATTTAATTGGATGATTGAAGTCTGAAGAAACAAGAGATATTGGTAATTTAATGTTTATTCATTTAAAAAACAGGGACGTCAATAGCGTGGAGAAGAACCATGCACAGCAACAACAGGCTGGCACATCCTCCTCATGCTGGTGACCAGCTTGGTCACACACTGCTGTGGGATGGCATCCCATTCTTCAACCAGCAAGTCAGCCAGTGTGGTTGTGTTGGTCACTCTGGCACGAACAGCACGCCCAAGCTGATCCCACAAGTGTTCAATGGGATTGAGCTCAGGACTGCAGGCAGAACATTCCATCCTCTTGACTCCCTGAGTGCTGATGGGATGAGGAAATGTCTTTTTGTGACACCCATTAATGTCCTGTCTCTGACATCCCCTGTTATACCCTGTTAAATGGAACTTGGCCTTCAATTTAGAAATGGTACTTGGGCTCACTCCAAATAATGATGCTGCAACTTGGTCCGGTGGAATACCACCTTGAAGTTGTTCTACAGCACCTGCTTATCCAGCAGACGCCAATTGGCATACATGAACACACATTTTGTGTTGTATTATATTAACTTCTTCTGAAGGGTGTCAGCTAGGGTGAGGGACTCAGTCATGTAGGAGGGGCTAAGAAGTGAGACATCAGCTGTGGTGATTCAGCATTCTTGATTATGATCTCTTCTGGATGCCACCTATGTCATGCCAGAAGAAGACCCTGGGGTAGACCCAGGAACTAGCTATTGGCTGTCTCCACCCCCCACCCCCCCCACCGCCTACCCCAATCTGCTCTTAGATTGTTGCCTCCTCCACCTGGACAAGGAACTGGATGTTGCAGAAAATGAATGGATATGTATGATGGATGAATATGTGCATCTATGTTTCAAATAAACTTGTGTGCAAACAGTTTCTCCAGCATATAAATGCATATTTCTGTGTCCCAGCATTATTCCTAGACGGCAGATAAAAGTCTTAACCTTGCCAGAAAAAAGTACCTTCTGTACTGTACATAAACTTCACAGGAAGATTCAACGATGCACACTGCAGTGTTTACCTGGTCCACTTTTAGTCAGCACTTTAGCCCTTTGAAACTTGGAAAGTTTCTGCATCTCCCTTCTCTTCTTGGACTGGAGTGTTGGAGGTGTTAGGCGCTAGAAAAAAAGCATGATTTATTTTTGGTATTATCCCTCCCTTGTGCCTCAGTTGAATCCCCTGCCGCCTCTTATCCTATCTTCTGTTCTTTACTTTTGAAATGTCTTCTTCCTCTTCTTTGTAAACTCCCACACTGATTCTCTTTTAAAGATTTGCACTGGTCTGCAGAGGACTTTTAAGAGCTTGTTGACAGTAACAGACCTTAGTACTCCAGAGAAGACTGGCTATGCTGCGGTGTTGTTGCAGTGCTGAGAGGTTCAGAGGAGCGCTACATAATTACTCCCTTGTCTAATTAGTGAGAGTGTTGTGTACACGCTGTACACAGGCTGATGGGACAGTCAAGCAAGCAGAAGATATGGAGAAAGAGAGGTGTGTGTATGTGTTTGTGGATGCTTGTGTGTATTTACGGGTGTTAATGAGAGTGTGTGTACAAGGTTGGAGTTCAGCATCTCATCTAGCATCAAGATGAGAGGAACTGAGAGAAGCTGTCTAATCCTCCTGATGTGGCGTCCTGGCCTAATTGGGATATTTACTCGGTAATTAGCAGGTGAGAGAGACACTGGGAATGTAATTGGGAATCTCAATGACGAGACACATTATCCAGACAGTCAGCTTCTGGGCTCCATCCTTCCTGCAGCCCATTAACTGCACCCTGGGACAGAAGAAGAGACAGGGGAAGCCAAGAACAGAGGGAGGGAAAAATGGTGAGAAAGGAGTTACATGGCTAGAATAATGCAAACGCCTGGGAAGAAAAACAAGAAATATTTCAGCATCCACTGAAGTGACACTATGTCATTTCAAGAGATGAAACGGCATTTATCATTCCCTCATATTATTGCCCCATAGATAGTCTATTAATCTCTGTCAGTTGGATCATTGTCTTCACATCTGTCCATCAGTGGCGCTGAATAAGCGATGCCTTTGATAACTTTGATGGCATACTGTACCAATGGGGAGGCTTCACAGTGGTGCCTTCAGATGGTCTGAAGTCTGGATACGTTCCAGTGAGGAGATTTCAACTCAGTCAAATGAAAGACTTCACCCTTGTGATTTTGTGTTTCAAATAAGACTGTAGACAGTCACTATAGAAGAGAACGCAGGCTCAGCTTTTTTTCCCCATGGGAGTCACAGTCTGCGGCTGCTGCTGTAGCAAGAGGGAGCTTTTTGCAGATGAATAACTGCACACTATTGTTTTTTTCTATTACTGTCTTTTACAGAAAGTGTCCCAGTATACCATTATCGTGCAGGCCACGGACATGGAGGGCAACCTGAACTTTGGCCTTTCCAACACAGCCACTGCCATCATCACTGTCACGGACATCAATGACAACCCTCCCATGCTGACCTCCAGAACTGTGAGTTATTACAAATGAGGTAATGGGCAATGGGTAACAGTTCAAAGAAATAGAGGATTTGGGTTAAGAGAAGAGGGTGGAAATCATATGTTGGAGAAGAAAAATCATAAAAAAGAAATATATCAGAAGAAGAAGGAGGAAGAAATGGAGGGAGGAAGAATTGAAAAAGGAGGTTTCGACACTGTTATGTCGTTACAAGGAAAGATTTTCACAAGGACAATGAGGGAGACTTATAAAGTGTAAAGGATAATTGCTCATTTGCTTGTAGAGAGCTGAAACACAAACACATGCGAACACACATACTCATGCACGCTCACTCATGAGGAATAACAGATCCATATCATTGACTTTCATGAGCAAGAAAACTAGAGCTAGCAAATGGTTAATGATTGTTGTCGTGATGGTGATATTTAGAATGATGATTACATTACAGAAGGTCATTACTGAGAGCCAAGTAAAAATTAAAAATCCAAAGTACCGCAGTATATGTAATATATTGCTGGTGGTGCCATTCTGCAACATCATCACTAAATCAATTAGTGATTCAACATATTTCTCCTTTGACTTGCACATATATGGATTTTATATACTATATATCTGTTTGTCTCAGGAGTGTAAAATGCATAAATGTTTGACTGGAACCACTGAGACGGCAGCTCAATCATTTTCATACTTATAGCTATAAACAAAAAAAAGAATCAGACTTATTATTTTTAGGGTTGGAAATAAGTTTCATAGGATGTGGCAGAGACATGCATTTGTTCAGAAATTTTTTTTAAAAAGTAGAGTCGTTTTTCTGCACTCTACATGTTTTGTTTTGATGAAAAGGCTGTCTCTGTGTCAGTGTGGTTTCAGATGTCAGGATTATTCTGGATGTGCGCCTTCCTATCATCAGGGATGAGAGCCTGGTTATGTCGGGTAGATAAGGTGCTTAGCTTTGCAACTGCTGGAATATCGACGGAGGCAGTATCAGCCAAACAGTACACTGTAAACAACTCTTAGAGGTGGTAGCAGCAATTTTTGCATTACCATTTGCCCTGGGGGCTATTCAAACCCTTATGATGATGACTTAGCAGTGGAGGTAAGCATATGTCAGTCATAGAGCTCATCAGAGAACTGCTACGTCACACAAAGCAGGGCATTCAGAGGGCAGTGGGAAGGAAGAACAGGAGGAAAGGGTGAAGAAAGACAGAAAACAGTAAGGGGAGCTGATGAGTGGACCACCATGTAGAGTCAAAGAAGGAAAATGAAAAGGAAAAAAGTGACGAGAGAATGATGGGGAGAGAAGAAGGAATGAAGGATTATTTAGTCACAGGAGCTATTTTGTACAGCAGCAGTGATAAAGTGTAGACATGGCTCGTTGTAAATCAGAGGCCTCTACTGACTCGACACCCCCTTCCTGCATTAAGATTCTCTACCGATGGTGGTGTATTGATGATAGTGGGCAATAATAGATTGATATTCTCTGTATTCCACAGTGTTTAAGTGCATTTCCATCAGCGTCACAGAGGGAAGTTAATACTATCATGGATATTGATGATCAAGTTTAGTGGAGGTTTTGGAGCCACGATGAGCAGAGCACTTTTACCCACTCCCTTCATAAATCATCCACTTTCATGGGGGTATAACATAAGAGCCATTTTGTTGAGAATGCAGGCCATTATGCAAATATTTAGTGTTTGCAATAAACCCCATAGATCTTTCAACATGTCCCAGAAATATAAAGTTTGGGGAATTTGTCTTTAATGTTGGAGATTAATATTTCATCATGCCTATCAGAGGCTGGCCTATTTTTCAAGTCCGCAAAGGGTGGTGTATGGGTACAGATGGGAAGACTTTGGCTGGTTATTCAGGGCTGCATACATGCATGTGCCATCCATGGTACAGACGGATGAAATGTGGCATTCACTGCTTTTTGGGAATATGTAGAAACATAAAGCCATGAAATCAGAGTGTCTCTGTGCAAGATTCACTGCAGTGCTTTCTTGGCCTCCTTTAGCTACTATCCTAACAGAGCTTATATGATGAAGTCCCCTGTCACTTCTCTGCTTTCGCTCTTACCTCTCCTTGCCTCTTTTAGTGTTTCTCCGCTGCCAAAAAAGTGACAGAGAGTTCAGGGTGTTGGCAAGAAGTGTTTTGTCAAGTGTTGTGAGAAAGCCAACAGCACTGTGTGCCAATCACAATCAGAAAGTCCAGCAGTTGGGGACAGTATCATATACAAAAAAAAAAAACAAGCCTATGTAATTAGAGGAAATTTAAGCCTCTGCCTAAAGATGGTTATACAGAAGGTCTGTGTTAAAAGACCCACTAACAGCAGCGTGCTGCAAGAGCCAATAGAAGCCACATGACTTAGAGCATAGAGCCGCTGCGTCTGTGCGCGGCGCCATCTTTTAGAAAACGGCATCAGCATTAGTATAATAAATCACTAAGACAGTGAAAGAAAGAGAGCAACTCTAGGGTTTTTTTTCCAATATTTTAAAGCTCTTTGTTCCATCCATTATTGACAATAACCCCAGCATCCCTCAAAGATCACTGTCATTAAAATTAAAGCCTTGAAAACAGAGCATTTGTAAATGATAATTGGGAGGAACTTTTAGTTTAAGAGAGGAAAAATAATGACTTCAAGTACTTATCTGAAAGTTTGCTCAAAGATCTCACCTGTGTATTATTCAGCATAGAAAGGCTCATGTCTCTTTGAAAATGTTCACATTAACTGCATTCCTAGATTCATTTTTGTGTTACTTTGTTATGCTGAAAGGCACACTGTGTTGCATTACTCATCACAGGAATTTTATGCTTGTTAACATACTTGCTATCTAAAATCAAAAATGACAAAAGTGCAGTAATTGGAAGTTATTGACTGTAATATGCTTTGCCCTTGACTTCCTGTACATATTTATGTTGACAGTTTTAGTCTTTTACATTTGACGTTTTTTTGCAAAGAACCCTTTCAAGTTTATGTTTGCCATGTGAGTATAGTGATAATAAAGTTTTCTCTGGCATTCTAAAAACTGCTGTGCCACATAAGATGTGGGGGAAAAAATGAGACTTAATTTATTCAAACTCTAGATGTGACGTATCAAGACTCCCCCCCTCCTCTATATAAAGAGATAATGAGACAAGAAAGCTCAAATTGCAGCGCTGATAATCAGAGCTGCGGTGGACCCTTCAAAGTCTTCCATCAGATTTGATTAACACTTGCCCTTAGTTGTTACTGTGTGTTGAGAAAGAAGATGCTCCTTAGGGAGCCTATAAGAACCACCACTGAAGTTTTATTTCATTGAACTGGCATTGGGGAGTCCCTGAACCAAACCACAGTAATAAACCACACGAGCACACACGTACACACTCTAACACTAACAAAAGACAGCCTGCCTATCCAAAGCAGGCAGCGCATCAGGACCACCCGGACTTGTCTGTTGTCTTAAGAATGTCATTGAGTCTCTGAACAGCTCTCCCGACGCAGCCCCCTAATCTGCCCGCTGCTGTCGGCTATTTGCTGGGTGATGCGAGGTTTGCCAGGCAGGGTATTATGATCCGATGGAGTGTTTGGTCTGGGGCTTTGCTCTTTGATATCCTCACATAAGCTGCTCAGTCGCTCTTCCATGCCTGTTACCCATGTGACACGGTGACTGTATGGTACTACATGCCTGTTGCCTACAGATGAGATGAGGTCATGCCAACACGCTCTGACCTCAAGTAATTGGTTAAGAGTTGACAAGTTGTTTGTGTAGGTAGGGCTACAGTCAAGTTGTGTTTTACGGAGTTGCAATGGAGTCATTGCAATAGTTAGTTGATGGGTCTTTGTGGGATTTATTACTGAGCCTGTACAGCTTTGATGAATCCCTAACATAGCAGACGCATGACAGACAGCAGCTCACTCCTCATCGTGGCTTATCAGGGCAAAGCACATGTTTTGTTCAGGACAGGGACAACTAAAAAACACTCATATACACTCAAACATCTGTTTTAACCCTCCCCAATCCTGGTTCTTTTCTCCTCACCCATTCTTTTCTCCCATGTTTCTGTGGCTTTTTAAGGGATAAAATATTATTGCTCATCAATGATGGGTACTAGCAATGCAGAAAGCAGTGAAAATGGAACAACGCCCTTGTGTGCATGTGCTTGCTAGTGTGAAACTGTGTTTACTGCTTGTTTACTACCCAGCAGTGGTAAAAGCGAATTCATTAAAATTACTCTACCTGAAAACCTGAAAGGAGGAATGTTTCTATAAAGACAAATGGAAAAGCAAGATAGGCACTCAGTGGCTTTTTGTAGAAATTGCCACACTCAAACGGCTCAATGCATCGTAAACGACCACAGCAGCGGTGAGATGGTTCAAAGTGATGTATCACGAGGTGACATTTCACTCTACTTTCTACAGTTTTCTGGAGAGGTCCCTGAGAACCGAGTAGATGTCGTTGTGGCTAACCTGACGGTTATAGATGCTGATCAACCGCACTCGCCTAATTGGAATGCCATCTACAGGATCATCAGCGGAGACCCATCTGGGCACTTTACCATCCGCACCGACCCGATTTCAAATGATGGCATGGTCACTGTGGTGAAGGTAAGAACCAGGCCTAACATAACATGCTGTGCCTTTCCCTTACGGAGGTCATTGTAGAAGAAGCACACTGGTTTTCTCTGTTGAATGTCAAAGCCCCTCCGGATTTAGGTGCAAGCAGTAATAATAGACTACAGAGTTAAATGGGGACAGATTGAGGTCTTTGTCTTTCATATGCCCCTTTATGTCCAAGTGAGGGATTGGAGACCGCTGTGCCCTTCAGAAACAGCTCGTACACTCACACAGAGACTTAAACACAATGGCTGGTGAGACCACTGTAGCAAATTAGGTATTGATTTCTCAATTACAAAGGCAACGTTTTTTATACACTCATAATGTTGTAGCTGCTGTGGTAAATGACAGCAACAACAAAGCCCTGTCTTGTAACAGCCTGCTACGTTACTGTTTGACCTCTCAGTCAGAGGTTGTCCGCATGATTTTAACCCATTTAGAAAAAAACTAAAATATGTCAAGCTGAAAAAAGCCTCCATATAACATCAATCATAAACTCTGTGTGTGTGCATTTACTGTAGATGTGTTTCCTGTTGATTTGCATCTCTGTGGCCATCCTTTGTGTGGCTTTCTGTAAATGTGCTTACTG
>VUQG01029176.1:10373-32693 GCA_015106755.1 Etia nguti | reverse complement strand
TGTAGAAATAACTGTTTTATTTCACCCAGGGGCTTTCTCACCATGTATCTGACTCCTGCAAACTGCATCTCACATCACATAATAATCTGAAAAAATAGCAATAACATCTCCTTATAATTCCCATAGCACCCTGAGCAATGAGCATTGGCATTTTGCTTCTCTTCATTATCTCTAGATGACTGCCTTTTATAATCCATTCCTCTCACTCCCTGATGCAAAATTCAGCAGGCAGTCGGGTAGCCCTAAGCTTGCATAGGGACCCATGGGAGGTTATCAGGAAATCATAAAATAAGAGACAGGACACCCCCTGGGACGAAGCGAGCAATAGACAGTCTCAACAAGTAAACAGGGTGCTTTGGCTTGCTTTGTGAAAAGGGAGACAGAACATTCACATCAGACAGCTTGTAATAGGTAAAGTCAAGAACCCATAAGACTAGTGCTACCTTGTTGTTCCTGCTTTTTTTTTTTTTTTTTTACATTTTTTTAACCAAGGCATCTGTGGCTGCTATTACAGACACATCGAATTACACTGACACCCAGGTACGCATCAGTCTTCCACAAGAGAGTTGAATTCCTCTGTAAACAAGGGGTGAGGTTTTAACCCGATCATGTCATACATTTGCACTGCTCTCTGCGGATTTTGTGAGACGTATTCTCATTTGACGTTACGGTAATAAAGCCAGTAAACACACAAACACACAAAAAAAATACAAACCCACACAGACACACAAATAAAGCCACTTGCTTCAAATGAGTAGTTAAGTTATGTAAATCACAGCTTATGATAAACACCAAAGATGACAGGGGAAGTGGAAAGGAGAATTGAAGTGAGGCGAAGACAGATTTCCGAGGATTGAGGAATGCAGCCCGCAGAGAGCATAGATCACAGAGAGCCGGGGTAGGGCAGATGTGAAAAGACGAGGGGGTGGAAAGCTGAAGTCCAGCGGAACAAATTAGGTAAAAGGGAAAAAGAGAAAAGAGCGAAGCGATTCGAGGAGATGTAAGATGTGATGGCTCATGGGCAAACGATGCAAGCCATGTTATTGACCTCTCACCCCTCTGGCTTCCCTTAGGGTGTGTGTGTGTGCGTCTCGGTGTGTATGTGTGTTTTATGTAGCCTACAGCTATACTCTAGACCTCCCTGTGTTTTGAATACCACTGGCTTTAGATCAAAGAGCCTTGAGCGTGGTTAGCCTGTAAATGGGCTCCCAGTGCTCGACGAGGTCACACACGAATACACACCAGCGTGCTTACATTTATTTATACTTGGGTCCATGTACATACACAGGCAAACCATAGCACCGGCACAAACACCTCTTCTTCAGTGGCCTTGTCAACCAACCTTCCTGGAAGCGCTCATTTTGGGGTTTTTTTTTATCTCTGTGCTCTCAGACTGTCCGCCGATAACAGTGAGTTGATGCAACATACAGATCTGCTCAAAGTCATTAACATCAGCATCAGCTTTGGAGCAGTAATTATCATCTGCCTGTTTAGAAATGTACAAGTGGACACTACAAGCAGCATACTTGTTCTGTTTTTATCTCCTTGCTTGCTGTCATTTGAACTCGATTGTGTATTCTTCATTAGGAGAGCAAAAACCTGTCACTCTGGTTTAAGCTCAGGTTTCAAAACCCCCTGTAGAGTACACATATACACACTTTAATTCAAAAGGAATGACAACACACGGCGAATAGTATCAGCCCTGCACTGTGTATGTGTGTCTGTGTGTGTCTTTGTTCATCAGGGGACTACTTGACATGACATCTGTTCATTTATCATGTCCCTTTTCATCAGCAAGGTTTAATGCATATTCCCCAGGCACAGGCGAAAAGAGAAATGTTGACAGGGATCTTTACACTAATCAGTATAATGATTATAGTCCAAGCATGATGCTTGGAAATTATTTCTTCAGAAAAAGAAATAATGCAGTTGATACTGTAATAGTAATAATCAGACTATATAATAAAAGATCACTTAAACTTGCTCTAGCTTTAACTCTATAGCCTGCAGTGCAGGCTATGAACAGAAGAGGTTAGTCACCGTTGTTATATTTTTTCATTGCTTATGCTCACCAGTACATAACATGGTCTTCTTCTTTCTTGGACATTTGATTTGTTTGAGGGCAAGAATTTAAGAAACCTCGAGAAAAAAGCAAGAGAAAATGTACTTTTCTTAAAGGACCGAGAGCCAGGACAGCATTGGTGTAATGAGTTTTACAGTTATGCATTTGAGTACCCAGCTTACTATTTCGCTACAATAAGTAGCATAAAGAATTCATTTTTCAGTTATTTAATTACTTTTTCAAATAAATGTCACTACATTTCCCTGTTCATTCTTTTGTAATGAGAGCAAAAAGTGTAAATAAGCAAAAATAAATAAATACAAAAAATAAAATTAATAAAATCCCAACCACATTTGCAATGTTTACATCTCCTTCTGACTTCCTTGCATGTAGCTGAATACCAGGAATATAGCCTAGTATATAGCCCATATTAGCCTTCTCTAATCTCCTCTAACCTGACTTACAAGCATATGGTTGTAGGTCAAGTTAACCGGCACAATTGCAAAGTGGATGGCCTTTAAATTGTGTAAGTATTCGGAATATTATTTGTTCGAGACATAACGGGGGTCTTTCAGCTCCCAAAGTGTTCTACTTCAAAACTTAAAGAAGCGCATTCAAGCTAGCTTGTATTTTGGTTAAAGTTGCTGCTCTGAGGAAAATTAATAGCTTTCTTGCTGGTCATGTGGTGGAAGAGATGTTGCCAATATCAAGACGCTGTGCAGTGAAGTAAAATCAATACACTCAGTGGTAAATGTACAGAGGGCTACAGACACCCTCTGGATGTATAGTCAAGTGCAAGCTGAAAGGGGTATTTATTTTTGGTAATGCAAAACTACTCTAAAGGGTCACCTTTTCTGTAGGTAACACTGTAACCTAACAGATTGTATTTAAAAAGCAGTAATCTTACCCAGCATTGGTCCAGAATAGAGCATGTCCTCATAGAGAGAAAGAGTCAAAAATAACAAATACTGAGATGAAGAGACAAGGGCAACCTCCACACAAAGGAGATAGAAAGAGAAGACGAAGCAAGCAACATGAAGGCCAACAGTTTCAAAAAGCTTAAACTATTTCAAATGTGTTCAGCCTTCTCTCCTTTCAAAGTAAGTAACTCTTTTTTTTTTCCTTTCTCCAGCCAGTAGACTTTGAGATGAACCGTGCCTTCATGCTGACGGTAGTGGTTTCCAACCAGGCCCACCTGGCCACTGGCATCCAGTCCTCACTCCAGTCCACGGCTGGGGTCACCATATCTGTGCAGGATGTAAACGAACCTCCATACTTCCCCACAAACCCAAAACACATCCGCTTTGAAGAAGGTGTCCCTGCTGGCACCAGCCTGACGACCTTCTCGGCGTCAGATCCCGACCGACTTCAGATGCAGCAGATAATCAGGTACTGAGCGAGTACTGAGAGACAGTTCTGTCCACAGAATGGAAAAATTCAGTAGGTACATTTTAATAGCAGGGCATTAGTTTAATTTTGATCTTGTATATCCTTTAAATCTAATTAGTTAACATCTTTTCCATGTGGTTTGGCTCTATTGTCTAATTAATTCTAGCTTGTAGAGTGGCTATCTGCAGTATAAGCACAAACCTGGCAGAAATGCATCCATATGCACTGGCAGTGGGCTTAAAAAGCCTCGGATCGGTTCCCTGTCAGTGGTCAGAGGTCAAAGTTCAAAAAGGGGACTATATTTTGGCATTACCCATCTCTCAAAATCTTACTGTGAGAAGTTTATGTGCCAGCAGAGAACTCTTGAGTGAGGAGGGTAAAAAGGTTAATAGGGAGCAGTAGCCTCTGGGGTAATCAGATGTGTGTGCATTCTGTAGGTTGCATGAGCACATACAGGCAGGTACACACACACACACAGATGCACACAACACGAGAGAGAGAGAGAGAGAGAACAAAAGAGACGGAGCGAGGTGGGGGCGGCAAAGAGAACAGCTGGCTGAGGCCCAAACACCTGACACAGCATTATGTCCACCTGCAGTGTTTCTTCTCTGCGCTAAGCCTCTCTGGATTTTAAGTGTAAACCAACCTTTGAATGACCAGCAGGTCTTTTCTAAGTCCCGCTGTCAGTTTGACAGCACCAGTGGCTGCACTATGACCCTTCAAACTTAGATGGGTTGTATTAAGAACAATCTGCTCTGCATGAAGCGAGAACAAGGCTTTAGACTATATCCATACAACTGCAGAACCCATATGTTTCCATTTGTGCATGTACAATGTCAGTACTGATTACAGTGAGTGCACCGTGATTTATAACTAGCACAGAAGAGTACACAATTAAGTTGATAGCACGGATGTTTGGTGTGACATTAAGACCACCTCCTTCCAGCCACCTTGCACTTTAACAGCTCCTTCCTTCCAATTTCTCCGGGGAAAAGATCTAAACAAATTTCCCAGATAATTTCACAGCAAATGAGAGTAAATTGGGTGTACATTATAATTTAAGAAGATTCCAAAGTCACCAGCTGGGCTCGTTCTCTCGCTCTCTTGTTCGCTCCTCCACTCGACTTTTTCTGTTATCTTTCTCACTAGATCAATTTCTACTCTTTGTGGATTTAACTCATTGGTTTCCGCTCCCTTTTTCCATGACCTGTCAAGACTGCGGTGCATCTTGGATTTAGGTTAACACTTTTACTAGCGTGCTGTGTTCTGGCACAGTCCGACTGACATAAACACAGGCTAAATCTCCTTCCTCTGCTCTCACCGCATGAAAAGCAAAGACTGTAGAGATGGCAAATCCTCCACCTCATTCATTTGGTTCCATCTGGACAGGATCGTTATCAATCCCACTGCTTTACACCTTTTCCATAAAAGGTATCTACTCTAGACCGTTACGCAAGGACACCAGTTGTCTTCATTATTTTTGAAGAGTTTTAAATTCAGGGTTTCATTTTTGCCATTTTCTCAGTTGTATCACACAGAACTGATACTGCTGCACATACTGTGCTGTGCAAAAGTCTCACTCATTTCTTTATATTTTGCTTCCAAGGAGCCAGACCTTCTTGTATTTTTTGTGGTTTTCAGCAGTAGTTCTCTGGGTTTTCTGAAGGTCGTTCAAAGCTTGTCTTTGGACATTTGTTGCTTTTTCACTCATTTTTGATCCACTCATTATGCTTTACCATTTTCAGAGGAAAGTTTTTTTGTTTGTTTGTTTTTCATTTGTTTTTTATCAATCCACAGTGACCTATGAGTCATTTAAGCGTAAAAAAGGTACCTGACTCAAGGGATGAACCACTGTCCATACATAACAGACAACCTGGCAAAGAATCAGTTTAAATAAAAAACTTTGTAAAAGCTATCCACCGGAACGTCCGGGTCATTTAGCTGAACTGAAATTTTGAAACAGTTTATTTCACTTTATCTTACATTAAAAATGACTCACCACAGAAAAAAGTCAACAGAAACAATGAGTCCTTAAGTAAATATGTACTTCAAGGCAAAGTTTTAAATTAAATTATTGTCTAATTAAAACTAATAGATTTAGCTGTAACAAATTTTTTTTAAGTGGGTTTAAGGTTACGTTTTTTTTTTCTGTGTATGAAAGTCCATGGAAGGGTTTTGGAATGACCTTCAAGAATTCTTAAGAACTATTCCTGAAGACTACTTAAAGAAAATGAAAAGAAAGCTTGCCTGAGAGGTTTCTGACTATGATGATAATAGGTGGTCATACCAAATACTCACTCTCAAGCTCATTCGAATTTCACAAACTCTGTTTTTGCCTTTAATACTGTATTTCCATTTATGTTTGCACATTTCAATTTCCAATCGACCTTTTTTAGCAAAATGTAACAAATGAGGGGTGGCTCAAGATTTTTGCACGGTACTGTACTTCCAAATGCAATCAGTCAAACAGTCAACTGGCATGCCTTTAGTGGGAGAGACATTTAGAGATTACACCGTGTTTTGTGTTAGATGTAATACATTGCACATGTCGGTGCGTGTGACAAAAAGCTGTCTGTCTTTTTGAATGGATACATTAAGAAAAGTCAGACATGGAGAAGATTTAGAGGGAGCCTTAAAAGTCAAAAGTAAAGTGAAATAGGACCTAAGGGACTATAAAGGGAGGGAAGGGGACAGGAGCTGAACATGGTGAGCTGACTTCAGGTCAAGGTTTGAAGTTGACAGGTGCTTATCAATGGAGGAACAGACTGACAGTGTGGGCTTTGGGAAAAGGCAATGTGTACATGAGCGGGATGGGGAGAGGGAAGAGGAGTGAGGCATCATGCATCACCTGTCAGACACCCAGCCAGTGAGGTCGAGACATGGGACTGGAGACACTGGCATAAGTGATTACCCAAACCGCCTTGGCTAAGCTTGAGACATGCATTTTTCATCCTCAGGGTCGGGGGTTTGAAAAATAAATGTCATACCTCTCCCTGCTGCTTGCTAAGATCACTAACCTGCCAGGCCTAATCATACATCCAGCTGCACTCACACACCTACCAACTCCCAAATGAGAGAAGCCTTCTGGTAGAGGAGAGCTTCGGAAAGCATTGGAAATAAGGCGCGGGAACGAATACGAAAACTTTCACACACAGAATAACATTGAAACCAAATTTCATATTCCACAAGCGTACTAGAGAAAACTGCTTACTTTTACAAGAAGACAAAAAATATTGGATAGCACTTCATTAAAAAGTTAGCGATGGTGACAGCCAGTTGCCCGCGGTTACGTTGTTTACAGTTGGGACTTGTAAACAAAACCACTGTGTGCGCTTTCGCTGGCGTCACTCTGATGACCAGAGCACTGTTGTTTACTATAGGCAGCACTAAGTTAAAACTACATTTTGAAGCCAGCCATATTCTCCACTTAACTTTTTGTTGAAATACAAAAACACGACTAATGATTCCACCAAAACGTCGAGTCATTGTGTTGGATATTTCCCCCTGAAGACTGTTTATACAGAAGGGTTTGTTTTGTGCATTAAATATGGTTTAATTCGTCTGCAGTGACTGGAGTTGGAGAGAGTTAATTGAAGTGTGGGAATGAATAGAGTACTCTGCTTTGTGAACAAACCTTTGTGTTACGGCGTTTATCATCAGAGGGCGTACGCGCGCTCGTGTTATCGTGGAACATACCCAGGGACGAATAGGTGCTGTAGTCATTTTGCAGGGCAGAAAAGAAGAAAATGTCTTGCACGCACCTATTTATGCACCCCATATTTTAATCCTTCCCTGTCCCTGATTTTAAAGGGTCCGTTATCCGAGTGAAGAAAACAAAAATTCTTGCTTTGGCATTGAGCTGTGCTGAAAACATTGGTTTTATTTGCCCCAATGTTGAGATACTGACCTCTGAGATTGCTGAGTATAGTTTGTTTGTGATTGCTCATTTGTCAGGCATATTGAAAAGAAACAATTTGTGTATTTCTAATCTTTTTCACTGAATTTTTGATAAAAAGATTGACACCACTATCATGTCTGTGCACCATCTAAAATTAAGGTTAAATAATTAACAAGTCTCTTAACATGCCAAATCTTTTTGTACACAAAGTGAATTTTTATTTTTTCTGACTGATAGTTTGCTAGAGAAATAGCAGAAACTCCAGGGCTTAAAACGCTAATTTTTGTACAGATAAAAAATGTGTATAGTTAATTAGTGACTTTAAGAGATTCCCATTAGCAGAAATTTTAAACTTTACACGGAGCCAGTTATTATAAGCTGAACACAAAACTTTGGAGCAGTTTTTAGGCTTTTACTATAAAAATAAAAGAGTTTGTGTGATAAGGCTTGAGTCCAAGGCAGACAGGAGGCAAAGCTGGGAGGTGAACAGAGCTGGGAATGACAGTGGAGAGTGGGCTGACAGGTGAGTGTGGCAGAAGAAGCCACAGCATGGCTGGCAGGTAGCTGACTGGTTGCTGGCTTGCACATTAGGAAGATCTGAGGCGCAGAGACAGAACTTGGTTAACACGAGAGAGAAATACACAAGGAAATAAATCAGAGTTGGCCCAGCGTTAGTTTACTGCTGAAGCTGACAGAACAATCTGGCGGAGAGTGGTTGGAGAAGCAGTTGGTTAGGTGAGCTGATGAGACAGGGGTGTGCCAGCCATGGATCAGGATGAAAGCCACGCCCAGGAAAGCAAAGTAAAGCGCAGTGGCAGAAGGGAGGGGGAAAAATTTGGCTTAATTCATCTTCATATTGACAGATATGAAAGGGTATCAAGAAAAATATTTCCCCAGATCAAAAACTGTTTGTTTAATATGCTCAGAAATATGTTTTTATTTTTCAAACATGATATTTCTAGCATTTGGAAAAACTGATCCTTAATTTTCCTCTTCTCATTAAAATGTACACCCATTTGTCTGCCCTCCACTCCACAGACAGAGAGCATTTGTCAGTTTGGCATGGTCAAGCCAATAGAAATGCAGTTGGACACAGAATAGCAGTAGGTATCAAGTCGGTCTTAATGAGGACATTAAAATTAGATCATACAGCCATGTTGCTACTTCCGAATGTCACCTCTCCTACCCATTCCTGCTCATTTTCCTCCCTCTTTTATCCCACCCTCCCACTGTGATGGACTCACTGTAGTCCTGGTGGTGATTTCACTGTCTGCCTGTTAGCGGCTGTGGGCTTGGCTTGCCTGTGTGAATCTGTCTAGAGTGTGGGAATGTCATCTCTGTGATTCCCTTCCCCGCACTGTGCTCTGCCTCGGATCATGCCCACTGCCTGCTGGGAAAATCCCACCTCAATCACTACAGGATAGAGATTATAGTCTCTGTCCACCCCTTGCCCCCCTACTTATTGCCACCCATCCCTTCAGGCTTTCAGTCTCCTCCATATAACTAGAAATGCTATGCAGTATTTAATCAAGCACAAATAAATAAGTGAGCTGTACGCTAATGCTGAGTAAAGTACAATTCAGTAAACATAAAAGCAGGGTTAAGGTCAAATCCATTTCATTTTGAATAGATTGAAAGGCTGGAAGTGTATGTCACATAACAAGTTGGCTTTTTCACCCCGGCTCACATTCAGTAAATGAAATGGAATTGATGTAGAAACATAGGTGCGCAAGGCCAAGGTGTCACATGTCTACAGATGATGTCTCATAGCGTCAGCGTGAACCAAGAGAGGTTTCTGTAGATGAACTCGGTATCGGAGAATGAATGAGACATAGATGAGAAGATACAGACGGGGCTACGAAAATGAATGAACACAAAAGCACCTCAAGTTAAGGTGAGGCAACATGAGTAGAGAGAGCTTAGATAAAAATGAATGTGTGAAACAAACCAAAAGAAACAAAAGCCAGCAAAACAAGAACAGCGAGATCAGAGTGAGATTGGCATTCGGTCCTGGAGATGATCCCCTGTTCCTTCTCTGCCGCTTTATCCCAGGGGACTGCTGCCACCTGCTACCACATCCACTTTCCTGTCAGTACCAAGATCCCATGTTCCCATCTCCACACTGTACACATTCCCTATATACACACACGGGCACATTTGCAAACATGCAAGCATCAAAACATATATGCATATAAACCTCTCAGTGTAAGCTTAAGCAAACACTTTCAGAAAATGTAAAACACACACATACACACACCCACACACACATGCAGGCAGTTGCGTCAGTGCTTAACTAGGGAGGTAATTGACTTCAATGGCTTGTACACAGGAGTGAAAAAAAATGAGGTGAAATTGACTGTAGGCTGCACGCTCTGGAGAAGAAGTCGTTGAAGAATTAAACTGTGTGAAGGTCAAGCTGTTGTGATTTTTAGACCGTGTGTACGCGGAGGCAATCTAGGTATGCACAGATGCAAGAGAAAATTTCTAATTGCTTGTAAACAGGGAAACGCCAAACGCTAACGTCTCCATCGATCTGTCCTTGTGTGTCTTTAGGTATTCAAAGCTGAACGACCCAGCAGACTGGCTGTCCATCAATAGAACCAACGGTCAGATAGTAACCACAGCAATGCTCGACCGGGAGTCTGTCTATGTAAAACACAACATATATGAAGCCACATTTCTGGCAACAGACAATGGTAAGAAACTCTTTTAAGGTGCTGCATTAGTGATGTTTGCTATTTTTCATTTAAAATCAGAGTTTGCTGTTTCTTATATATATATATATATATATATATATATATTTAGCACTTTAACCACATTTTTTATCAAGTTTTCTCTCTATAACACTCCAATGTCCAATAGTTAAGACATATGATACGTAACTGGGACTTTCTACGGTATAACATACACCTCAGCGTAAATTCAGTATTCTTGAAAGTGCTTTGCTACCACTTGTTTTATATGCATTTGATGTAATCCAGAGCCAAGGGTTGTACAGTGTAATTGAACTCTGAGACACAAGCTAGTGTTTCGTATATTGAGTATATCAGCTGATTAAAACTGAGACTTTCGCGTGGATTTGGAAGACTATAAAGGCATGTAGCTTGGGTAGAGTCAGTGAAAATCCAGGATTTGCGCAACTGGTTACACTGTTGAGCCTCTCCTATCTTGTGTCCAAGCCTGCTTCCTCCTTGGGTTTTGTGCAATTTATGCAGCATACATTATTTGTTCTGCCTCAAAGTTTAAACTCAAGCATTACAGAGCACAAACCCAATTACAGCAAACAAATAACTTTTTCTCAAGTGGAAGTGAATGTTTCTTGTTTTCTTAAGTAAAACGGGAAATGCTATTTTCCTTCCAAATTGCCTTATCAGTGACGTGCAGCGCACTGGTGCGTTTATCTTAAGTTGAGCTGGCTTTGAAACATTGGTGTGTTTATAGGTGTTAGCATGTGTGAAGCCACTCATTTGAAATGAAATTTTGTGAGCGCGTGCACGTGTGTGTGTTTGTGTGTGTACATGCATTTGTGATGACTGACAATGTCAAACACCGAAATATGTAACCTGCTGTGTGGATGTATGAAGGCGTAGCAGGATTATAGGTTTACATGCTCCTGTTGTTTGGACTTTCCTGTTGTTTTTTTTTCTGCTTTTTAATTCCGAACCTTCTTTATAATCATGATGTGTTACCTATTTCCTATTATTTGGGGGGGTTTGCTCATCTCACCTTTGTAAAGTACACCGTTTCGACAGGCATGTTTCTACTAGGTCTGGCTGATATTGGGACTGTGGCCAGAACAAAAGAAACCAGCATTTTTTTTTTTCATATCTATGCATGTTTGTGTGTGTTTATGTGGGTCTTGCCTGAGTGCCAGCCGTCACAACATAAGAGGGATTATGGTAAGAAGTACTATGAGACAGTAAGGATAGTAGAATGGGACGTGAAGAGGTGGTGACAGCATGGTGAGAAGTACACTTATTACACCCCCTCGATGAAATCTGACCGTTTCAGAACCTTTTGGCTCATTTTCCTCTGAACACACCTATGGTATTGTTTATATTTATGTGTTCTTCAAAGAGCATATGGTAGGCTTACTACGAGTCTTTTCACCATGCCTCGCATCTCTCATCCGCCATCAAAAAAAGGAGTTAATACAAATCCTTTTGAGGAATTTACACAAACATAATTATTTATTTAGCTGGTTAAAACCCACATAATTCTCCTATCAGCTGTGGCAAGCTGCTTCCACATGTCCCCCATACATGGCTAGGATTAACAAACCAGCAGAACTGGTAAGCCTCGGTGTGCGTGCGTGCGTGTGTGTGTGTGTGTGTGTGCATTTGAAAGCCTGCGTTTGCAGTACTGCATTCATGAACCACATGTATTCCTGGTAGACCATCTACAATGTACAAATTGCATTTAACAGTCTACATTAACAGTTTATTGTTTATTTGTATAGGAACAAGTATGTAACATGAACCATGCCACACATAGGGCCTATGCTAATTTGCAAGGCCTGTCCCTAGACAGGCTTTTAAAGTACAAAAAACTGGATAACACATACACAACAGTTAATACAAAGAGATGTATAATTACTGTCTGGATGCTTATAGCATGAAAAAAGACACTAATAATAAAAATGTTTAATTAGTGACGGTCAAATCAAGTGATCCACTGAAAGGCTGGGAAATGTATTTAAAGCTTTTAGAAGCTGTTGTATAAGATTTGAAAACTCAAGTGATTTTATTGCCTGTATGGCTTCCTAAAGGATGTGGCTTTTGAATGATGAATAACAATAATAATAATAACTTGGATATTATAGAAGCTTACCTGTTAATTAACGAGTTGTCAGAGTTAGAGGAATGCAATGTTTTGAGATCTTACTAGATTACAGCCAGTCGTATGGCCTATAGAGGTACTAATTGCATTATTATTGATTTTTTTATATTTTTATTGTTAAAATTAAATTTCCTAAAATAAATTTCTATAGACAACATGAACAATAGATGAAAGATGTCATTACCATGACATTAATCTCTGGTTTCTTAAGTCCTGTTTTAAAGCCTCGAGGTGGGTGTTGCCATCTTAGTTGCAAAAAAACAAATGTGGCAATGAAGGGCAGAACATGCTGTAAAAAGCTCATTGGCTAATGTCTTGTGATTGGCAAGTCAGCGTGTCATTTCATACTCCATTGCATCACCAAGATTTACAAATGAAACTTATTTTTTATTCATCGTTACCCAAAATTAGTAACAGAGCCCTTAAACTGAGTAGGAATGTGTTTATAGAGGTCAAGAGAGAAAATCTGGTGGCCTTCTGATAGAATGCATGTTTAAGGCACTTCCCCCATTGGTTTAATTTTTAACTGTGTGTAAGCTGAGCATCTATATTGTCTATATTGTTTTTTGAATTTTACGCCTATTGTCCAGTTATGACAGAAATATTAGGTCGGCTATCCGATGTCTCTAGATACTAAAACGTATTACATTCATCAGTGACGTCTTGATGTCTTTATTAATCACTTGAAATTTATGAAGCAATCGAAAAATCATAGTGTTACCAGTCAAACAGAGCTCGAACTGATAACAGACTCACTCCAGACCCTTGTCTTCAGCTGTGTCTCACCCTTCTTGTGGCATACGTCTTGCTCTGTTGCCACATTTAATTGGCAGATCTGTAAGCTTTGCATAAATCTTTGTAAATTACATTGCCCTTATCTCATGCCAGAGATGAGCCCTGGGGTCGCTTGATTCCATGTGATGACTGGGCCAGTGGGGCATGACAGGGAAATGACTCCTAATTGGGGAAAGCTAAGGGCCGTCACCCACTGACACACACTCAATAAACAACGCTGAGCTTTATACTGCTAAGCACCCTTTTTTAAGATGTTTCTCTGCCACATTTTCCTGCTGCACATACGCATTCATGCATTCATCTCTTTGCTCAGCTATCTCCCTCCCTGATTGTTTAAAGTGTCTATTTCTTATTCCCAATTCTCCATAATGCAGTTGCTGATGGTCTGGTTGCTGTGTTCGGTCAATGCAAAACCTTCTAGATTGCGCCTGTAGATGAAGTGTGAGCGTGTCTGTGTGCACCAGTGCATGTTATTGCACTCCAAGGCTGACACTATTGTAGTTGAAGCAGCACTTACATTGGCATGCCTACATCAGTATCAGACCAAGTTGCCTCGACAATTTCCACAGATTTACAAAACAGAGTCAGTACAACACTGGTGTAAAGTTTAGAGCGTTTAATGTCACAATTTTGTTACCTTACTAATAGGCAATAGCTGCAGATTTGTGTGTAAAATGTGATTGCTACCTAAAATTATATGCAAATATAATGAGCCAGTCCACTGCAGTCATTGTGAGTTTAACACAGCAAAAAAAAAAAATCACCTAGACTCTTAGTACAACTTGAGCTCACTTTAAAAATGATGCACCTCTGCTTTTAGTTTGCAACAATACCTTTATTTTACATCCTAAATGTTCCCTGCATACGTTCTATGGAGATTTTCTTTTAATACATAAACACATAAGTATATACTGTGTTTATTTTCAAGTATTTAACTGATTGTCTATGTAACAGTGAAGGACTGTCAGTGTGCAATGACAATGTCCCATTAGTTGTTTTAAAGCACTGTACTCTTAATATTTCAAACAAAAGTGCCTTTATGTCCCAAATCGTAAATGACTCTCGTATAACAGTTTAATACACATAGACAAAGACTTGTTTAGCTGTGTTACAGTCATCATTATTGCACCTAGACTCACTCCAGAAGATTGGATGCGCTGTGCCGCCATCTGGATCGACTGTGATGGGTTTGATTTTGCTGTAAGACTAAAAGAAGAACTGGAAAGCACAACTGTCAGAAGTGCTTCTGTCAAGTGTAGAAATTCTCCTGCAGCTCCACAGTATTCCTACCTTTTCATCGTCATTGTGAATGAACAATGCTCCAATCACCTCTTCTCATTCCTTTTTTGTATCTCTCTTTTTTGTCTTCTTTCATTATTTCCCTCACTTCTGCCAGCCTTCGACATCTCTCTCTTCCCCTTCAATCGTCCCTTTCACTGCACACATCTTCTCCTGTCATGTTTTCCTCCTGTCATGATATTATTTTTTTTCTTCTCTCTTTCTGCTCTAAGGCTCTCCTGCAGCCAGCGGCACAGGCACATTGCAGATCTATCTGATAGATATTAATGACAACCCCCCAGCACTTATACCCAGAGAGTCTCAGATCTGTGAAAGGACATACAGGAGCATCAACGGTGTCAACATCACTGCCGCTGATGCCGACACAGACCCCAACGCTGGACCTTTTGTGTTCGAGTTGCCCACGTTTCCCACCACCATCCGACGTAACTGGACAATTTCTAGGATCAGCGGTAAGGAGTTGCCACTGAAGACAAAATTGCATTTTTTTTTTTATGTTTACGCTTCTGACCATGCATCAAAAATCTCCTTACACCTTTCTTAACCATGTGCACGTTCATGTACATTACTGTGCAAAAGTCTTGAGTAGCTTATCATTTATTTTTATTTTGCTTATAAGGAGCCATACTTATTACATCGTTAGGTACTTTGTTACTAGCAGCCTTTCACACAAACATATAATTTGTTCAAATTTCTTTAGTTGAACCAGTGAAAAATGCCACATAGCACAGTTTGACAGGGATATAATAGTATTTTTGTACCAACGAGGTGATTCTCAAAGAGATTTAGCCAAAAACTTGGCATATACCAGCGTGCTGTGCAGTGTGTCCTTAGAAAATTTGAGGAAACTGAAAAAGAGGAAGGCAAAAGAAAAAGTGATAGGCATAAACAGTTTTGCACACCAAATGATGTCCTTAAGAAATAGGAAAAGGTCTAGCAAAGAGCTGACACAGGACCTGATAGGTGCATCTAGCCCTTCGGTTGATTCATCTGTTCACAGTTGTTTACTGTTCACTGAAGCCTCGTCAGAAATGGTTTCAGTAGAAGGGTGGCTCCCAAGAAGCCAAATTACACAAGAATTGGACTGAAATTAGTAACAATGGTTCTTATGGAATGGAAAGCATCTGATTGGCAACAGCTTCATTTTTCAGCATGACATTGATCTCAAACACACTGCCAATGCAGTAAAAGGATATCTGGAGAAAGAAAATACACAATGGCCTCCCCAGAGCCCAGACCTCAACATTATTGAAGCAGTGTTGGATCATCTTGACAGAAAATGGAACAAAAGATAGCCAATATATAAAGAAGAGCTTTCAGTGTCCTTCAGAAAGCCGGGAGAACTATTTCTGAAGACTACTTAAAGAAATTACAAGACAGCTTGCCTAAGAGTTCAGACTGTATTGCAGAATAAAGGTGGTCGTACCAAATATTCACTATTCACATGCTCATTTGAATTTCTCAGTCTCTCTTTTTGCCTTTTATGCTGTGTTTTTGTTTGCAAGTTTCACTAAATGGCTGCAGTATGTTTTTTTTAACAAATATCTGTTATTAAACGTATATTCTCATGGCATGTATAACTTGTAAATTACAGTTATTTTAACTATTTGTAACCCAGGGAAAAACATTCCTTTTGAAAAATGAAATGTGATTGATAGTAATGTCTCCTTTCTCTTCACAGGTGATTTTGCCCGTTTGAGTCTGCGGTACCAAATATATTTAGAGCCTGGAGTGTATGAAGTCCCCGTAATCGTGTCAGACTCCGGGAACCCTCCATTGTCCAACAGGTCAGTCATCAAAGTTAAGGTGTGTCCCTGCGATGAAAACGGAGATTGCACCACCCTCGGGGCCGTGGCAGCTGCTGGCCTGGGAACTGGAGCCATCATCTCCATCCTCATCTGCATCATCATACTACTCAGTGAGTATTTGCTATTCCTTCAGCGATGCTCTCAAACATATCACATACCCACACATTTGCTGTAGAAAAGTTGTCTGTGATTAGATTTCTCAAAAAACGTGTAGTACAGGGCACAGACATTAAATATTTAACAATACAATAACATGAGCACCAGTTTGTATAATGGATAAATGCCTGGAGTGTTTGAATCCTCTCCAGCATCTCTGGATGAGATGTTTTTGTGTTCTTTTCCTGGTAGGGAAAAAATGCTGCTATCAGTCTCGCCTTACTTTGTTGCTGTGCTGTGTTCATACTGTGTATGGCATCCCAATAGATCATTTCAACTGTAAGATTTTTTTTTTTCAAATGTTTTAAAAGTTTAGATTATTTAGAGTCTTCTATTATCTTATAACTCCTATTAACCCAGAATTCGAATTGAATCTGTTTTCTTGTTATTTACTCAAGTACAGCACGCCAAGCTTTTTCAGTGATGACATATACAAGATCACACAGAAATGACCATAAATAGATAAATAGATAGATAAGACTACAAAGATAATAAAAACGTAAGGATAAAAAAATAAAACGCAATAACAAAGAAGAATTGTGCGTCATGATTCATATTACTGAAACGTTAGCCGTATGATTAAGTATGGAAAGGTCATAGTGGCTGTGGTTAAAGGGACTGTTTGGAGGAAATAAATTATGAGTAGCAGCCATCTGCCTGCTGGGCCCATTCATCCACCAACCGGCTCCCTAAGTGGTTTTGTGTTGGCATAGCTATGTCATTGTACTTTGCAGTTTGTCATGTTAACATAAACTTAGGTTGTTTATTCTTGACGGTCTTTTATCCCTCAAGACGAATGGGGAACAGCTTCCTCAGGATGCATTAGTAAAACCGACGTTTAATTAAATGTTGCTAAGTCCTATACAAACGTGCTAAACGTATTAAACACTATACATGTTTAGCATCTGCACTTTATCTGTGCTTAAATGCATCCTTACTACTTATACCTGATTGTCTGCTTTTAGTTTGTTTTTAGAGGTTGTTGCAACGTACACTGGGGTTTTTTTCACATTCATGTGTGTATCATTGCAGGCATGGTGCTGTTGTTCGTGGTGTGGATCAAGCGCAGAGAGAAGGAAAGGCAGACAAAGCAACTGCTCATTGACCCTGAAGATGATGTCAGGGACAACATCCTCAAGTATGATGAAGAGGGAGGAGGAGAAGAGGACCAAGTGAGATCCTGAGAGATGCACTCGCTCAAATACTCAAAAATACGCCTTCTGTTTTGGACTGTGCCTTACTTAGATTTCTCTGCCCGCTGTGCAGGACTATGACTTAAGCCAGCTGCAGCAGCCCGACTCCTTGGAGCACATCATCAGCAAGCCGCCTGGTGTCCGCAGGGTGGATGAGCGTCCGATCATCCCAGAGTCCCAGTATCCAATCAGACCTGTTGTTCCCCACCCCGGAGACATCGGGGACTTCATCCATGAGGTAGATTTAAAAGCACACATTATCTTTTGCATGCACAATGGCTCCACTGTTATTAGATTGTTTTTTCCCACTATAAGATGCCCCCCTCACTTTCACTTTCCATCAATCTGACACTTAATGTGATTACTTATTTCTGAATGTTGTTCAAAATGTAAAACTCCACCAGAGTGATGGGAACGACAAGTTTTGTTTTATGTTACAGCTACTCTCACCGTGCCGGGTTAATATACACACACACGTACAAATGAGCACTGTCCACACACACAACTCCAGCGTTGGAACACTGATGCGAGAAAATGCTGATTGACAGACTTGTGACAACACGTTCACACTCGAGAGGTGTTGGCAGCTGTTCAGCTTTGATCCATCCAGCCTTGACTCTCTTTCGCTCTCTCTCTTTCACACATGCACTCACCTGATCTCGCTTCAGCAGTCTGGTTAAACACAAACACAGCAAACACATGGTGTTTCTGCCATGCACTGTGCCCAGACCGGTTGAAGCTTTTTAGGTTTCTATCCATAGTATCTCTCATTATGTGACTGAAATGGATGAAGTCCATTCTTTTCACCTAGCTAACCTTCAGGTCGATGGCCCCAATTTATCATTCTTGGAAGCGAGCAAAGAATCGAGCCTTGCCAGATAACATGAAGACCCCATCATATCTTATTTATGAAACCGTGTCAAAGTACTGATGAAGAGGGATGATCACACATTGAAACAAAGAGCTCCTGAGTTTTGTATTTGTATTCACGGATCAATCATTCCAATAAAATCACCTGTCTGAGGTTGTGTAGGTGCCCATCGTGCTGTGTAAACAGTATGACATGTAAGGGCATGAGAAACTTCACCTGTCATTGTTAATATTGATACTGTTGTGGCTGAGGCTCAGTAACTTTTGGCCTGTTATTGAGAAGTTCCACACCAACCGTATATACTCACGATCTCTATATTGTCACTGTGTGAAAAACAATAAAAAACACTTTTTAGGTATATATAAAAGATACATACACAGTTCCAGATGTTCAGATATTTTTAAGAGAGTCAAAAGTGGCCACAGTAGTTTTACACAAAATATTGCACTTGTCTAAGAAGATTGTGTGTAAATAGTAAATAATAAATAGTATTGCAGCAGGCGCTGATTGATTTGGCCTGTTACTGATTTATGGTGTGCGATTTCAGAGCAGAGTTCAGTGAGATGATGGATCTGGGATAAAAAAAAATCTGTTTCTTAATCATGTAGTGCGTGCTTTGATGGACCGGGAAAGTTTGCCGGAGGGCAGACATTCAAACAGCTGATGGGCAGGGTGAGATAAGCCCTTTAGGATGCAGCATACTTTCTGCAACCAGTGATATTTACCAAAAGAACTGGCTTCTGTGCATCCTCTAAAAGTTTTTCTTAATTAGCCTGCTATGATACATACCTCTAAAATAAGTTCTTTTCACTTCTTGTGCCTTTTTTCTGAGCATAACCTTTAAGAATACATTTTTATTGTGGTTTTCTGTGCACTTTGATTTACATGATCTTAAACCAAGCAGAACAATGTAAAAAGAAGGTCAAACTGGACTATTGTAATATATGTTGTGAATGCTCTTAGACTTAACTCTCAGCTTTGGTTGCCTCATCTATCACAACTTCCCTCTGACTCTGTTCTGCTGATTTGTTATTTAGAATCTGGTTGTTCTTCGCCAAGTTAAGCTTAGCAGGGTATTACCTCTGTTGTCCTCAGTGTATCTAATCAGTGTGCAGCAAAGATGGTCCTTTAAACTGGCCGAGCTTGCACTAATGTGCAGGACTTTGCCAGAGGCATCTCTGCACCTTTGGTCCTGTGTATGAATCTGGTACTTGTGCTGCCATTATCACAGCCTCTGTGTTCTGTTTCAATCTGGATCGTGCCTCCTATGTACTACATTTCTGATGACTGGGAGGGCACACGTGTTGATGGCTTTTCTGCTTTCTTGCCCTCTGGTGGAGCTTTCCTGTATGTCTGTCATCCATTCATGTTCGGGTTCCCCAGCATCTGATTGTTAATCCACACAGTGTCTGGGAACTCTGTTCTGCTGCTTCAAAGGTGACACTACCACAATGCTATCCAGCTGCTTTTAGGTTCTTCTAGTAGCTTTACATGTACATGTAGAGGTATAAAAACTATATGAACGCATAAATCTCTGTAATGTTTGATAGTTTTACTTAACATTCTACAAAATCATCTTTATGTTTAAGTATGAGTAGATTAAAGATCC
This sequence comes from Etia nguti, assembly GCA_015106755.1. Taxonomy (NCBI): domain Eukaryota; kingdom Metazoa; phylum Chordata; class Actinopteri; order Cichliformes; family Cichlidae; genus Etia; species Etia nguti. The sequence continues at coordinate 12,774 of VUQG01029176.1, read as the reverse complement.
CCATGTATACAACAGGTAAGATTCACGGCACTTTGACCAAGATGACATTATTTTAATTATACATTACTACAGTATATACACAAATATGCTATAAATGAGGGCATTCTTTACATTAAATGTCAGTTCGATGCAAAGCTGAGTTTAATGGTTTTGGGGAATATTGCTCAACATACAAATTACATAAAGTACTGCAACAGTTTAACAGCTGACTTCTCCCCTTTCCCGCCTTCTTCAGGGACTGAGAGCAGCAGACAACGATCCGACAGCTCCTCCATACGACTCCTTGCTGGTGTTTGACTACGAGGGTAGCGGCTCCACCGCTGGCTCTGTCAGCTCCCTCAACTCCTCCAGCACAGGAGACCAGGACTATGACTACCTCAATGACTGGGGCCCCCGATTTAAGAAGCTGGCTGACATGTACGGAGGAGGGGATGATGATTAAATTTGCCCGGTCACACACGTACACACATACACACACACGCAAACACACTTCCTTGTCCCGTCAGCTGGCCTGCCATGCTCTGACCCCTAAAACAAGGGGCTATTACATCCTTATTGAACACAAGATAACAAGGACATGTTCACACTGACCAACGGACTGACCAACCAACCAATCAAATTACCCACCACAGAGGACCAGCGCCATGAGTCAGTTTCGGGTGCTCTTCTCAACCGTCTCCTGCTCTAAGCCTGTCTGTGACTGAAATGGAAGCTCTGATTTTTCAGACTTCTCATTTATTTTCAAACTGTTGTGCTTTTGTTCCATTTGAATGTTATATGCTAGATTTAGGTTCAAGTTCCTTTTGTCCGATTTTTGTTTTTTACCTGTGTTTGTGTAGCCTTTTATTTGTATTTATTTTTTTTATCCTCACCCCTCTTCGATTCAAACTGTTCCCTATTCCTGAGGGTCATCGCTTTTCCCTCGCTGTCAGCCCCCGCCCGACTCTCTGAAGGAGCTTAAGGTTGAGCTGCTTGCTTTGTCTGAGGCAAACAAAGGGAAAGAAAAGGAGAACAAGAACATCGATATGAAAGTCCTTCCTGCACGAAGGGCCTCGGTTTATTCTTTCTTGAACTTGAATTACTTAGAACAGAAGCACTGTTGTTTAAAAAAGTGCCTTCAGTGGTGCGTATTTTAGCAGACTCCCGCTAACTCAGGATTGGTTGCCATTCTCTGGGCTTACACGCCCCCATATGACCCCCTGACCCTTTAATTCACACCTCCCTTGTCATTTCTCCCGTCGTGCAGGGCTGTGGTAGCCGCGGGAGATCTCAGTACTGGTTTCAGAGGAGTGGTGACTGGCCAACGAGGGCGCTTTATTTAGACGTACTGTACATAGGCCTACAGTGTGTCTGTAACTTATGGACAAATCATTAACTTTTCAAGTCAGGCATATCTGTGCTCCTAGATCACAGCCAACTTGAATGTGATGAATTAAATCACAAAAATACATAACAGGACTGTCTTAGAGAAGAAATGCATTATGTGTCTTTGTTTATCGTGGCTTTAATAGCAGCTGTGTTTGTTTTGAGCTCCCTGCGTTTGCAGTGAAAACCTGATACGGCTTGTTACTAAATTTGAAGATTGACAAGTCGCACATGTTACCTCTGTAATGTTTAACTATGTATGAAGTATAGATGAGGGTTATTTAAGAAAACGCATATGAAGGTATTTAACATGATTCTGCCTTTAACATATCTTAAAGTCTGCGAAACGTTTCTCCCACCGAAAACGTCCAGATGAACAGAATCAACCTTTTGGGATTTACTTACCTAGATGATGGAGCATGCATCAAGACATTTGCATCCAAAGGTAATAACATGGCACCAGTTATCATGCAGTAAAAGCGCCACAGAAACTATGTTAACTGTACATTTATGAAGGAAAAGAAACTACCAGATAACTTCAAATAGCTCTGATAGCATTACTTACAGAACAGTTATCATGTCCAGGCCCCATTCTGAGTCCCTCTGTCTCCCTTTTTTTTTTATTATCCGTCTGTTGACTCACTGTTGTTTCTCAACAAACTTTTAATATACAAACTCTGGTGCTGGTCCCTGTCAGAGAAACTGTGGGAATTGAGCCTCAGCCAGGGACTTAGTGCCTTCACAATCTGTCTCTTTTCAGGCAGCGTTTCATTCATCTGAAATTTTCTCCTAAAATTTTTGGCTTTGAGTTCAAGAGGTTTTAAAAAGAAGTTAGTAGAAGGGAAAGTCTATAAGAAATTCTGCACTTTATCAAAGCAGAAAAAGCAAAACTAAAGCTTCAGTAATAATGTTTTTCTATGAGACAGACATTTTGAAAGGCAGTTTTGTTGTGTCTTAATGAAGAAGCAGCGCTACCCGTGGGTTTTTGTAATCATATTTCAGGGCAGTGTAAAGAGAACTCGGGGGGGGGGGGGGG
>VUQG01029176.1:0-10353 GCA_015106755.1 Etia nguti | reverse complement strand
GATGGGGGTGGGGGTGGGGGGGGGGGGGGGGGGGCTTCAGTCTCTGTTTTATGTTATTTAAATACCCAAAACATTTCACAGAGGGACCAGACGCTGGCTACAGATAGAAAGGTTTAATCGTTCCTTATCTTCTGAGTGCCCATTAAAACGCTTCTCAGTGGTGGCTCGTTTGAGCTCCATGTGAACTGACCAGATCCTCTATAAATTATGATTATAATGAATGCTTGATGGAAATATCAGTAACAGTCACATTCACATGATATGACAAGAAGGATCCGGTACGCTTACTCATTTTTCCCCCCCTTGCTGCTGCTTTTCAGTTGTTCTTCACCTGCTCGGTTTAAACAGATTAAAAATACATATGTTAAGTATAAACGTGAAAAGTGATGACATGGAAAAAGTAAGTATGCTCTCAGAGTGGATGTACGGAAGTTGACTCGTGTTGAGATAAATGTATTTTTTATGCAAATTGAACAGAAGTTAAAACGTTCATTTTTAACTATGAACAGGGAAAGCAACATCTATAAGTGTAATTAATAAGGCGAACAGGGTAAAAATCTCTTTAAAATTAGGTAGTTGTAGGTCAATCCTTGCATTGTAAAGCCAGAAAGTGGCGATGTTCAGCGCAGCTCTCAGCTCAGACATGAGATACAGAGTGGTTCCCCCAGCTTACAGCTGGATAAGCTCTTATCTATCCGACTGCTCCTCACCCTCCAGAATATCTAGACAAAATAAACACAGCTGTTACTTTCTGCTATTTGTGATTATTTCTGACATAAGTGTTGTATATACGGAACATTTTTATACATTTGATGACATGATTTATCTGTTTCTGTGCGGTCTTTGCATTTCTTTTCACCGTAGTTTTGTTTAAAACAAATACCTGGCAAACTATATTTCACAAAAAGCCATGTGCATTCAAAAGAATCTGTAGGATTCTGTAAGAGCTTACAGCCATACTCGTGTCGCTGTTCAACTTTTGCTTCATTTTTAGCAAAAAGGCTCCACTTAAAACCAACTTGTACAGTCTATACTAGCACACACTCACTCCTCTAGGCCTTACTGTATATATGTGAGTGTTCTATAATATATGAGCCCGTTCAGCGTTGTTTTAATCCAGCAGTAAAGCTGCGACTTTGCTGATGGCCATCCAGTGTTCGTAGAATAAAGACATGCTTCACAGACTGCTCGTACTTTCTTATTGGACATTCAGACCAGATTCAGGGCCAGACGTAACACGAGGCCCCACTTTAGACAACCTAACTGACCTTTAGAACCGCGTTGTTTAGATAACGCAATGACATTACAATACTGAATGTTATCAATGACTCACAGTTACACAGCAGCAAATATATCAGTGGAATGCATCAGACTTGGCTCCCCATTAAAATGCAATTTATTTGGGGAAATAAAGGGGCTTTGGCCATTACTTGTTACATACCTGGTCCACTTGTCTTGACCCTCTATTAAATGGAGGGAAAGAGTTAACAAGCAAGAATGAATGAAGAAAGAAATATTGCACTGCTGTAGTCCGACCCTGATTTCTGTTTTGGTTAAAGGACATTTAATCTTACTCTGGACACTGCCTGACCGTGGACACATGCGTGACGGGACGCTCCGACGGAAGCCAAACTATTGTCCTGCAAAGGCTAGAATCACAAAGATGAGCAGCAGTGTTTCATAAGAGTTATCCTAATACTATTGAAGTCCAAGTGTACATAATGTAGTATTTGCTTGAAGCTAAAGAGACAAAGTTAGCCAAACTGTAACTGTACAATTGGAGCTTTTTGCATGTGTCTTTTTTATAATGGACAGATGAGTTCTATTACAGTAACCATACTACATTTCAAAAAGTGTTGCAGCGCGCATGACAGGCGCTGCAGTCCAGAAGGCATTCTGGTGTACCATAGTCACATAGTTTCAAACAGAGGAGATTAAAAAAATACTGGAAAAAAAAAATTGCACAGTTATTGAGTCAAAAGACTTCTTTTGTAAATTGTCAACAGCACAAATATTTTGTATTGTTGTTTGTACCATTTTGTAAAAAAAAAAAAATTTTTATTTTTTTTTTTTTTACAATTTAAAAAAAAAAAAAAATGAAGAAAAAAAACAACAACCAAAAAACAAAAAAAAACAAAACAAAAGGGAACGAGTCTGTTGTTTCAAGCGTGTGTTTATAGTGCCACTGCAATCTTGGTTTCCAAATACCGTACAGTACATGCGCAGCCTTGCAGATCAACCTTGTAATATAGACGCTGAGCTGGAGATTCCCTGTCAGCACCATGTGTTATAAATAAAATTTCCCCTCCTTGTAAGAACACTGCCTCTTGTCTTTTCTTTGTCACCCGCTGATTCCTGCAAGCGTCGCCTTTCCTCACACTCATCTTGTTTTTAAAGTGCTAATGTGGTGTGAAAAGACCTTTATTTTTTTTGTCTTAAATTGTGAGCTGAAAAGTTTTTCTCTTACTCCTTTTTTCCACAACAATAAATTGTCACTCTAGTTTGTTTGTGCAGATAAGAAAGCTATATAATTTACGCTAAGCATTAGGACAGTGATATTCTTTAATGTGTATATTTTCACGTAAATTTAATTAAAGGCTTTTTGCAAAGCCTTTAATTACATTTTGAAAGAAGGGAAAAAAAAAACATTGCATGTTATTTGCATGTAAACATGCACTATTGGAAACAATTCAACAAACTAAGAATCAGAATCAAAGAGAATTAGAAATGATGATGTGCCTCGCCTCACACCCCTTTATACGTTGATGATTGAATGTCGTGTTTCAAATTAGGTTTAGTGCCAGCGCTGAAAAAATGTAAGCTAAAATGATCAACACAACTGAGGCTGTTCATTTGTCAGCTGTGCCTGACAGAGCCATCTTCCAAGGTGAAATAATGAAGTATTTCCAAGCAGAAGGGAGATGTAATGCGGACAGGAAAAACACAAAGAGCTTCATTTCATTTCCTTTATTTCTGGCATCGTATCTTGAAGTCTTGAAGTCTATCGGGCCGATCGGAGGTAACGTGAAAACAGAAATAGAAATCGGTTAGCAATCAATCCGAGCAGTCATAGCAGCATGAGGAACAGGATGAGATGACCCTTACTTGCTCTCCTTTTACCACAGCAGTTCAATGAACCAACAGCAGACTGCATCTCCTCATTGATTGACCTGTCAGAGCACGCCAATGCACACGCAGACAGAATAAACCCTGCTGTTACACACTGCTTACACAACAACGCAAAAACACACAACTCTTCTCTGCAAACTACGAGAAAACTGATGGAAAAGCGAAACCTGCTCCTGCTCTCCCACCAGTCAGGCTGCTGGGCTGACAGGTTGACTTATCTGACTTTCTGACAGGTAAGTCAGAATGGATTAATTCAGGCAGGAGTCACAACATTATCAGAATTGCCTGATGCTGAATTTTGACCCTGTTTGGATTTATACATTTGTGTGGTTTACACGTGATATGGCTCCAGTCAGCACACTCCCCGTGCGATTAAATGTTAATAATGTTACACTTGACTAAAAGAGATCTTATCACAAATTAGTTGAACATTTCAGGTAATGTCCTTATTTGGTTTATTATCAAGAGTCAGATGAGAAGATTGATCCCAGTCTATCTGCTCTTCAGTATGCTGGTGGTTAGATTGGCTTGCCCAAAGACTGCAAGCTCTCCTGGCTGAGATAATAGATTCTGTATATGAATATGTAGCACAAGCAAATAACATGTTGCAGTACTTTTAAAAAAATTTTTTTTTATTCTCTACTAACACAGTAGTAAGTAAAAATATAAAACTTTGTCCCTCCCTGTTAGTGGCAGAGAGGAAAATTCGTACTCAAGTTGAAGTGATGTGAACGTATTCAAATATTAATGAACAATACGTTTTAAGACAGCACAGTGGTGCAGTGGTGAGCATCATCACCTCCTAGCAACAAGTTTCTGTGTTCAACTCCAGGCTGGAGTTTGCATTGGATTTTTTCTGGGTACCTGGACAAGCGTGTTAGGTTTGAATGGTTGCCTGTCTCATAAAATCAAAATATTGCTTAAATTATCAGTCTCAACTTTTGGAATTTAAAGTGCTATTTAACATACCGGTAATCAAAATACATGGAAGGCACAGATAAACTATCAGGTCCTCAATATATCTGTAATTTTATCATACAGTAAATAGTTGTGCAACACAACTAGGAGAACTTTGTGGGCAATGAATGGCGCCTTATTAAAATATTATTGTTAATTACATACAAAAAAGGAGTTATCCTACAGTCAATATTCAGCCAGAACAAAGACGGGATCTATTTTAAGTCTTAACTCATGTGTGAGAATATATGTATGCTTAGGTATGCAAGATAAAGTAACAAAAAAAAGCAACAGGCGCAAGGCTCAAAGAGATGGAAATAAAATCATGTGTGAAGCTAAGCAGACAAAGAAATGTAGAGCTAGGCAGAAAAATTTGGTTCCCTGAGTCTCTAAAATGAACCTTTTGTATTTCTTCTAAGGCCAAGATCAAAGCGAGGCATAAAAAGTCAGATGTGAAACCATTTCACACAGCATGGAAAACTCACTTGTTGAGGTTCAACTGAAACACAAGTGGGTCTGCAGTGAAAATCCTACGAAGCATACAGTACTGAAATAAAAGCACTTAGCCTGTTAATCGCACATGCTTTTTTTTTTTTTGTTGCCCATATCTTATGGCTTTAATTGATTTTTTCCCCCTATCAGATAGCCTTATTGCTTACAAAAATTCAGATAGCAGCTTACACCACCTAGCAAATTATTTTAGCCATTCATTTTCCTTCCACTTATCAAATCCAGGCTAACCAAGAGGTAGGGCATACCCTGGACAGGTTGCCAGTGTGTCAGAGGCCTTACCCAGAGAACGACAGGCAACTATTCACATCTACTAGTTAAGAGTCACCAATTAAACTAATGTGCATGTTTTTAGTCTGTAGGAGGAAGCCAAAGCAGGCACAGGCAGCCAGTGGATTTACAATCAGGACTCTTTCGCTAGGAGGCTAACTACAACAGTGCTAACCGCTACACCACACAAATATCAAATTATGATTTAAAAAAAAAGTCAACTAAATATATCAGGATGTAATGTAATCTATACTTAGCAAAAGGTAAAATATAGACTGAACAAGATGAATTATCTGGTTCAGTTTTATTCTGTTAGGCAGATTTCTGTTAACTTTAGCGCGAGCTAGGCTAGGCTCTTTCTGTCCATTTTCATTTCTGCCTTCATATTTAACAGAGAAACACAAGATGCATGTTTTCCCATATCTTTTAAATCTTTTAAATGAACAGCAGATTCTCTCTCACACTTAACTTGATACCAACAGAAGCTTGAACCTCTTTCATTAACAACATACATGTCCATATAAGTCCCTGTCTGGTTGGATTTCTGTTTTGGCTACCGTCCTCCAGCTCATTTGAGGGAGACACACACATAGACACACACAACTGCTAATGGAACTGTTGCCAGGAGGAAACCTTTCGTCATAAAAAAAATGTGGATGAGATTAAGCACTGTATGTTCCAACACTGATCACAGCATCTCATGACGTTAATGCGACTGACATCAACAGTAAATGCAACCTTTTAAAAACAGAGTACCTGTATGCTGGACTTAGAGGTCGCAATGAGCCAATCTTAACACACCATAAAAGCACGAATGAATCATCACGGGTGCTTGTTCAGCAAATAGGCATAAAAACACTGGAAAAGCAATTTATTGCTAAAAAATATTGCTTTGAAACACTTACTTTTATGAAAGCAACAAATATACAAAGAATCCAAAGCAGCATTTGGTGATGAGTCTGAGAAACCATGCAGTCTGTAAAAGTATCAAATAAATTGCCTCAAATTGGTATATGACTCATCTTTTTTTTAACCTTCTCTCATCCCTGTGTGTAAAATGTTTTGGCGTGTTGATGACCATTATAAATGTCATCTGCAATTATTCTTCAGAGATTTGTCAGAAACCATGAATGCTTTGATTAAAAAACCCCGTTACCATGAATCAAAGTGAAAATTCAAAGCAAAACAATGTTGAATTTGAGATATTTGATGTCCTACCATAATCCCGGTGATAGGCCAATTAGACATAATTTATACTAGCATTATAGTTATACTAATGGCATCATAAATTAAGGTAATTAATGCCCTAGCATTCCTGCCAAAATACTTATCTTCATAAAACACTCGGATGGCTCTTTTTAAACTTCACATTTAAAAGTTGTGACACTAAACTTTGTTGACTCACACTTTGTTGACTTATTAATTTAAGATTTTATGCGTCAGGAAAATAGAAATCATCCGGTTCTTAGCAGGTCTTAAAATTATTAAAATACAACCTCAGATGAACAACAACGCATGATATATTACTTTGTGTCATTGTTTGTTTAACAAAAACGAATCCAAAATGTAGAAGGTGTGTGTTACTACTTCCATAGAAATTAAGTGGGTAAGTAGCAGCCAAGTACTGTGAATCAAAAGCACTTGATTAAATAATCATCAGCAACAGTGAGCACATCTATAAAAGTGAAGGGTTATAGGATGGTTTCCAGACAAGCTGAAGTCCATCATTCTGCAGTGAGAAACATTATTCACAAGTGGAAAACGTTCAAGACAGTTGCCAATCTTCCCAGGAATGGACAGCCCACCAAATCCCCCCCCCAGGGTCACATCGTGCAATGCTTAGAGAAAATGATGAAATTTGTCAAGTTGTTTATAAAGCTGAATATGAAATTACCACGTAAAACAGGTTATTCTGTTTATGCCCTCTCCTAGCTAGCTAGATGCTTAAGTACCACCCAGAAAAACTTTATTTACATCTGCACCATGAATGCATCACAGGGTACAGAAGGAAAAGTGTTGGAGATGTAAGCAGGCCATGAAATGTAATCTTTTTTATTATTACTGAGCAAGTATCTACATGCTGTCACTGGAAGCAACACCAGGCTGCAGCACAAGAAAAATCAACTCATTCAGTAGTCATATGCATTAACCTGTCTATCAGATTTAATTACTCATTAACTGAAGGAGTGCCAAAAAGTAACTGCCGGTATTTGCCAAAAAGTGATTGCTGGGTTTTAAACTGCTGTAAATGACTTGTTGGCGGCCTATAATCAGTCAAACATATCTCTTATGAGTGAAATCAAGTCATTTTTAGCTAGAAAGAATATTCCTGTCACACGGTAGAAGCTGCAATCGGTTTTTGGCAAAGTGATTTTTATATATCCTTTATTTAACCAGGTTAAAAGGGTCACTGAGATTAAAAATATCGTCTTCAAGAGAGGCCATGAGCCCAGCATAAAAAAGTAAATGATGTGACATAAGCCAGAAAAGGACTGGAACACAAAGTAGGTACAAAAATAATGCAGTCATACAGATACTTGCAAAACAGATCATTTCTTTATTTTCTGTTGATTACAGTTTATTTATCAATTTATTTACTCATAAAAATAACCAGATAGAAACATCAGCAGTCACTATTTGTCACGTCACCGGATCATTCCGTCTCACGTTCACTGCTAGGTGTACTCAATTTTTCACACGCTATTCATGCTGTCTCGTGGTAATGAATTTATATGGTCCCCTAACCAAGATGGCTGATAACCCATTAAGCCACGGAAATAATGTACTAAGAGTCTGCGAGATTTCTCACTAAAGGTTTTGGTGAAATAACAAATCGTAAATGACCGAACAACAACAGTTATGATTGAAATATTAATTTCCTGAGCAGCACCGCAGGGGATTTTCCATTAAAAATTAGATTCGAAAGCACATTTCTGCGACATTTCAGATTGTCCATAAAATCTACTTTAAAAAAATAAATAAATCTTTAGATCTCAATAAACCATCAAGCGCCCAAGAGCATCACAGGTGTGCACAAAGTGTCAAGTTTTTTGATCTAATGTTCAAAGAAGCTGCCGTTTGCCTTGATGATACCACTGGAAATATCTTACTGAGCTGCTGTTTGTCACTTGGAATGGTTTTCCATTGATGCCGCTTTCTCACAGACCTTATTATGGTCACAGTTGATCATGATTTAGAAGTAATAACCCATGAAACAGCATTACCAACGTGGCGTCATGAAGACAAAGAGCCCGTTGATCAATCAAAAATAAATCTGTTGGCAGTAATTGCATGAAATTTGTCCTTTGTGAAATTAAAGAAACATCCTGTATCATCACAGACCCTAGCGTTCATGCCTGTGGCTTTGGTTGATCTTGGATTTCCGCTACTCAGCTCACACTGGAGGCAAAAGGGGAGGAGAGAGGCGGTCCCTCAGGACAGAGAATCAACCGTTGCCTATATTCTCTGCGCATAATTGAACAAATTAGCAATGAACAGCTGTTACCTGTTAAAATGACCCGCTTTCATTTTATCACCATGGACAAGAGGTCTGATAGCATCTGCATGGTGCAGCTGTCAGCCATTCTGATTAGGTTGCCAATTCCTGCTTTCAATATATCATGACAAACATAATTACCTCAACATCTCTTTTTATGGATTCTACAAATCGCCTGGCGCACAGAGCATGCCAAGTGACCATCAATTACAGCCATGGTCTGCTGGTAGCACGTCCACTTGGCTCCTTCGACTTTGTCAACCTCTTTCCTTTCGGAGAAAAGATGGTCTTTAATGTTACTGTAGCTGAAAGCCTATTTCACTTTTTTAAATTAAGATAATAGCGGGTGCACGAACTTAATGGCCTGACCTCAAAGCCTCCCTGCTACGGACTTACCAATGGTACCACCTCTTGCAACCCCATGAAGTGGAAAGAGACTACTTGCTGTGACGTCATCCTTTTGCTATTCAAGGAGAATGAGTTCAAGATTGGAGACTTGAGCAATAATAGCCATTTATAAAGTTTTGGCATTTATACTGTTGCAGTTAAGTGGCTGTAAAAGAGTACTTAGAATCAAAAGAGTACAGGTTAATTGCCTTAAAGTGAATGAAAAAACTGACCCCATGGTGATGGATTTTAAATGAGGGTGGAAATTTCTGCTGATTGTACGAAAAGAAAGAGCAAAGTGAAATAAAAAACAAAGAAAGTTATAGTCACGATTAGATTCAAGTTCTGAAGAAACAAAAAGGTAATCCTCGTAAATATAATACTGTGAGAAAAGACAAAAAGCTGCTAATTTCTTTTATTATAAAATGAAGAAAAGACTTTGGAGGCTGATGTTAAAGGAGTCACTTGGTCACACAGGTATTATCAATGCAAACTCCCCCTCTGTCTGTTACAGTCTTTACTCGATGTTAGCTTTAGGTCTTTTTGGCTTGTCAGGAGTTGATAGAGAATCAGCCCTTTTATACACAAGTAGTGGATGCTGATTTGGTTCAGAAAATGGAATGAAATGCCCAGGATAACGCATTATTTTCCACACTGGCATCATTTTAAAAAGATCTTTGCCACACACATTCAGTGATGGAAGTATAAAGAACACGTGTCTTTGTTTTAACTCTGTATTTCCTCTGAATTCAGATTAAATGTCGAACACCTGCCTCTTCAGCAATATTGCTGCAATTTGTAGTTTACAATTAGCTCGACGATAGCTTTAGACAAATTCCCACTGAACTCTGCGGGTGTTATTTCGTGGGTACAAAGAGATCAAAATGTGACATTTTTAACTAGTTTCTGTATGAATATATTTTAAGTAACACCTTTATCGTTAGTTTTCCTTGACGACAGCACAAGAAACATCTTCTAGAGAACCTCCAAAAGTTGATTCTGTTCATCTGGATGTAGCGTTTTGTGGGAGAAACGTTTCGTCACTCATACAAGTGACTTCTTCAGTCTCAGCTGACTGCAGGTTTCCCCAATCTTATAAAAAGTACATTTGCATAATGACTGAAACCAGCCCACTGAAGGAACAATGGGCTGGGAGGTCACCTTTAAGACCCATTGTCTGCATGATCAACTCTGTCACCTATAACATCTCCAAGTTTCTGGCTTCGATCCTCAACCCGCTGGTGGGCAGCTCTGAACACCACATCCAGAACACCCTGGATTTTGTTGAGAAGGTGAGAGATGTCATTATGGAGGCAGATGAAACCATGGTCTCGTACGACGTTACATCTCTCTTCACTTGCATCCCAGTCACGGACGCATTGGAAGTAGTCCGTAAGAGATTACAGGATGACACCAACCTCAGCAACAGGACCTCTCTCAGCATTGACCAAGTGTGTTTGCTTTTGGAACTGTGTCTTCATTCCACCTACTTCACATACAAGGGTCAGTTCTACAGGCAGAAACATGGGTGTGCCATGGGCTCCCCAGTTTCACCCATCGTGGCCAATTTGTACATGGAAGAAGTGGAAAAGAGGGCTTTGTTA
>VUQG01029171.1:22914-44518 GCA_015106755.1 Etia nguti | reverse complement strand
GCCTGATATCCACTTACGAGGACTTTATTATTGTACGATCTACTGTACAATATAAAGCGCCTTGAGGCGACTGTTGTTGTGATTTGGCGCTATATAAATAACATTGAATTGAATTGAATTGAATTATACTGCCACTGTTCTATCGAAATTTCAAACGAATGTCCTCATATGTGGATATCAGGCCCTTGTAGAGCAAAATCAGGTAAAAAGATAACTCTTTGTTTTTACATTCATCAGGTCCCAATCAGCCCAAATAGCAAAGAGAAATTAAAAATGCATGCCATGAAAGAGTTCGGGTCTTAGGAGGTTAAGTATCTCAGGGTGTTGTTTACAAGGGAGAGGAGGGTGGAGCGGGAGATGTCTGTGATGTGAACTCTGTACTGGTTTGTCATGGAAAAGAGAGAGTTGAGTGTAATGCCCATTTGCGTTCTTACTTTCACAAGCTCTGTGTAGTGACTGGAAGAATGAGATGGAAGAAATGGAGCTTTTTCCAAAAGCTGGCTGGGCTCTCCTTTAGAGATAAGGACTTCAGCCATTTTGAAAGGACTCAGAGTAGAGCTGCTACTCCTCCACATTTAAAGGATCCAGCTCAGGTGATTCAGGTATCCGATTCTGAGACCCCTGGGTAGGTCCGGGACACACTGAAGAGATTATATCTCTCGGCTTACCTGGGAACGGCTCGGCGTTCCCCCAGATGAGCGGGAGGTGACTACAGAGGGAGGTCTGGGCTTCTCTGCTCAGACTGCTGCCCCTGTGACCCAGCCCTGGGGTACTTTCTTGTACTTTTCCTTAAGTACAGCATTTATAACTAAAGACGATCTAGAAGGAAGTCCCTGCTCATATTTGATGAATCATCTCGAAGAATGACAGAAATTAATTTTAATTCCAGTTATTTCTGAGATGTAAAACTGAAAAAATATATGATATTACTGTTATTATTGCTGTTATTACAAAAGATCCCTGGAGGTTATACCTGTACCACCGTCTGTCCTGTAACAAAACCTTTCTCAAGTGTCTCACGGCTAATTCGTCCGTGTGGACTTGGAGTACTTTTGTAATGTATTACTGTGGTATTTCTAATGCAGTACTGAATTATTACTAACCTTTGTCTGTAACAAAGGGGGGGGGGGGTTGTGTGTGTTTCTGTCTTGTTTTTTATGGACATGAAGTCTGCCAATAAAGATTGAATTTGAATAACTTGAGCTGTTACTGTGTATTTCAACACGTTTTGCTTTTTTGGGGGCTCAGTTCCTCCTCTGAGGTGAAACATGAGGACTCGGTTTCTGATTCATATTCTTCAGACTGTGTTTTCTTCTCGAAGTGAGACCTCGTGGTTTTCCCCGCTCTCTGCCTCATCTGGACGTCACAGGGAATTTCCAGTGGGGAAGGAAATCAAGTCAACTTTATTTCAACTGACAATCGTCTGTCAGTGTCACCTGCGGGACTGCTGTCGCTCCCTCTGGATTATAATCCCACTCGGATTAAAGTTGCTGATTAAAGTTGTTAGAGTGTAATGACGCGCCCGTGTCGCGTCATGACGTACTCCGGGTAAAGTGGATGGATCGGTGGCTCAGCATGGCGCAGTGATGTGCACAAGTGAAGCGAACTGAGGAGGACTGTCACTCAAAGAGAACTCTTCACCTGACCGACCGAAACAGGTAACAGCCTGGTTAACTAACCAGCTAACTAAACTAACCAGCCAGCTGCACGTTTCCATTCATAATCACAACTTCAGCGGGACCCGTTACAACTCTTTGGCAGCTGGCTTTGTTTTGCTGCTCACTTCCTCATTAGCCAGGTAACTGTGAGGACCCCGGGCCAAACTCTATGTTAAAAACGGCAAGCTGTTATTTTCTGTAATGTCAGTAGCCTCGGGAATATTTCACGTCACCGTTAAAGTGCATGTCGTGTTAACACCCACCAGCTAATTCGGCCACGATTAATCAAACATCAAATCCTCGGGTTAGTGAAAGTTTGAACTTTAATCCAACTTTTAATCTCGTTTAACTCGCTCGGGTCTTTGGTAGCCAAAGGGCATAATGGTTAAACTGACAAAATAATTAAAAGGACATTTTTATTTACATTAAACTGCTGTGTGGATTTTAGACTTGCCGAATACATGACTGGGATCGGCGGATTCTGGTATGTATTCGTTTATATCGCAATGCTCGGTGTACCGAAGCGAAGAGCGAAGGACGGTGTAACTGGCAGGTTTTCATACGAAGTTTTGTGTTACGCTCTCCGCATATGGAACCTACGAGGCTAGCTCCCGGGCAGCCAGGACAGTCAGCGGTTAGCGAGGACGGGACTCGCTGTGACATAAAGCCGGAGATCAGACCCGAGCTGCACGGAGGTCGGTGCTGTGAAAGCGCCGGCCAACAGTCTGCCTGCTTTTAACGACCGCTCCAGCCACACGAACAACAACAACAGCCTGGCGGAGCTAATTAGCTGTTAGCCGCAGAGCTAACGTAGATCACACAGGCACGCTCGTGAGAACGGGGACGCGCGACGCTGCTGACAGGTAACAAGTGTCAGCGATCAATAATCAATAGTTATTATCAGGTGTGTACGACTGTGTATTACAGTCACCTAATGTTAAATATATATATTTATATATATAATAAACAAAGAGTGAGTTCCGAGAAAAAAACTCAGATCACACCGTATAAAATGAATAAACTGACAATAAAAATGACAACAGCCAAAAAACCTTTAATAAGATGGCCGAAAAAGAGGCAAATTTATGAAAGACCCGCAGATGTACGAGAAAAATGTGCAGTTCGCAAATCAAATTATTGAGAAAAACGATAAAAATTGATAAATTTAAGGAGAAAACTCAGGTAAACTCACGAGAAACACATGCACAAATGTAAGAAAGCAAAAATGAGGAAACCTTCAAAGGTGCCCAAATTTCAATAAACGTTGAGGAAGTTAGTTGCTGGAGACACCTGGCCTACTTCTGCAGGTTACTGCTGGAGGTCTCACAGTGTGCTGAACTGAGATGCAAGTATTTCCCTCCATAATTACGTTTTTAGAAGTCAGCAGGTAAATTTCTCAATGGGACTAAAGCCCGAGTGTTTACTGCCGTCATGTCAACTGTTTACATTTAGTTTTTTGTCTGCATGTTTCACAGCTTGTTTAGCAAAGTTTGTGCTCTTGAATTAACAACCTTAATACGTTTTCCTCATTTTAATGCAATAAGGACTCCCTCCGTGTTTTTCTTTTCTTCTTCTTCTTCTTTTTGGTATCATTGAAAATCATATCGTCAGAATTTCTAAATTGCCTGAAATACTCTATTACAAAAGCGAGCCCCAAAGCCGGCTTACCAGCTTAAATAGTATGATATTAGCGCTTTATTACTCCTTATAAAGGACTTATTACAGCCTTATTTAGTATGACTGAAACAGCAAACACAAAAACCATAAGTGTCAGTGGTGTGTGTCCTCATTGTGAAGTGAGGTGCAGTTTCTAACAGATTCACTGGTAGTTTGAGCTCATTAATCCACACAGCTCCAATATGATAACAGACATGGAGTTACAGTTAAAAATAACAACTGCATGCTTGTTTAAGCATCTAAAAACTGTCAGGTGAAACCTGTGCAGCAGGTTTATACCTCCCACCACCACCAAACCCCCCCCCCAGCTCCTGTCCAACAGCATGCCTTCAAAGACCATTTACTGTGTGATCGGGCTGTTGTGTGGTTTCTGGGCTGCAGTGAAAGCAGCTTAGGTGTTAAGTGGAGGAGGAGGTGACATACAAGTGAAATGGCCCTCACTCAAATATCAGTTTGAAAGACCTTAAAAAGGCAACTTTTATAAAGGCCTCTAAGTCAGCGGTGGGCAACTCCAGGCCTCGAGGGCCGGTGTCCTGCAGGTTTTAGATCTCACCCTGAGTCAACACACCTAAAACAAATGATTAGTTCATTACCAGGCCTCTGGAGAACTTCATGTTGAGGAGGTCATTTAGCCATTTAAATCAGCTGTGTTGGATCAAGGACACATCTGCCCACCCCTGCTCTAAGTGGTCAGGTATAAAAAAAGCGCTGTTTAAGATCTAGTCCGTTTACCATTTACCAGCCTATATGCATCATAAAAAGGGATGCACCAGCTCAACTTTCAATGCCATTCATCTGTACGCTAACATCAGGCCGAGCCTTAATGTTGCTTCTCTAACGTTCTAAAATCAAATATGGCAAAAAAGAGAAAAATGCATTTACAAATGTATTCTTTATTTCAGCTTAGTGTGAGAGTCTCTACTGCTGGTACTCCTGTCCCTGCTCTCAGTCTCACTGTGGGTGCACCTCCTCCACAGAGCACACAGAAACAGGAGAAGAGAAATAATATTATAATGCCTTTGTGTCACTGCGAGTGCACAAACGCTTCCCAACATGTGGGAAAACGTAACAAGCAAGAGGACAGAAAAAGCTGTCGGCAGTTTCTGGTTAAATAAAAAAACTTTAGCAAATGTGCAAAGAAACTGCTGACCCATAAAAAGGCCTTTAACCGTCAAATAAACCGTCAATAAAGTTGCTTTCGGTTAATTTTATGTTGCTAAAATAAGAGATTAACCATTAATCGTTGCAGTTCTGCAGTTGATCGTGTTTAATGGTCGCTTTGAAAAAAGATCGTTGTGAATGAAGTAGTTGTAATAGAAAGTAGAGTATTTTGGGAGTAAGTAATTTTATTCATATAGAATTCTAATTCAAGGTGAAGACGGTTGTGTATAGGAGTCCAAATAAAAAGCCTCAGTTATAATTAAACGTGTTGTGATGAGCAGAAAACATAAAAATAAGAAGCATGAACAGAGCACGTTCGTCATGCTGGTCTCTTACTCATAATAATCGCTGATGTCACTCCGTGGGTTTAACTGACGTGTTGTTCGACCTTTTGCAGACGCCACCATGGCCGGAGACGACCACTACCTACACACTTCCAACCAGGTAAACTCACCTGGGGCTCAGCCTCCATTTTTTTCTAATGTCCAGCAGGGGCCGACTCTTCTGGGTATAAAGAGAAGTCAGATAGTGCAGAGGTCTACGGGAAAATGATCCTACTTCTTCATTTTGACCTCAGTAAACAGTTTCCTGATGCGTTTATACTCTCATTCACTACTTTTAAGTCGTATTTGACCCAATACAATGATTATTTGGTAAATTATGCTCCTTTTGTAGTCAGAAAGAATGACAAAGCAAGGGCTGTTTTACGATGTGATTGATGAGTTGTTATCATATGGCGAAACGATGACGAAAAAAGCAGCAGGCTCCAAAAACACGCCTTTAATAACCAGTGGGAGATGTCACAGTTGCTGCAAGCTGACAAATAACAGCCCACATTTCGGCTCTGAAGGAGAACATCTCCCCCTTTTTGAAACCCTTTGAAATTCCGTGGATCTACACCAGTATCAAGGTATCACAACCTTTTTAGAAATGCGGTGTTAAAGTGGGAAGTGCTCACATGTGTGCATGTAAATGAGACAGTATCAATATCGATCCTCAAAATTAGAAAATCGTGCTGCTTTTTTGTTCCTTCTTCCTCGTGAATGGAGCCATAAAAAGGCTCTTTGAGTCACTTCTGTCCGCCCATCATGCTGTACTGTGACACTGTGATCATTGAGTCTAGTGCAGTAATACTTTCTATTACTGTGTTAGACACAAATGTAATGTGATTACAGTAACTCATTTCTTTGGAACATGTTCCACGCAGCACCTTTCAGTTGTTCTTTAGCTTTTTTTGATCATTACTGTTTCTGTGGTTCTCCTCTGATCTTCTTCTGATCTTTTCCTTCCTGGTTGTCATCTTCAACTTCTTCCTCCTCTCCAGCTTCATCTTCCTTGTATTTCTGGGTCTTCATATAGCTCTTATTGATTATATTCTTCATCTGCCTGATGTTCTTCGTCTTCTTGATGTTCGTCTACATCGTCACCCTCTTCTTGTTATTGCCTATTCTTCTTTTTCTTCTTGGCCTTGATCTTCTTGAACAGCTTCATCTTCTACTTGTCGGTCTTTGTCTTCTTCGTGGTCTTATACCTGTTCTTCCTTGTCTTGATCTGTTTCTTCTTCGTGGTTTGCTTGTATATTCTTGTTGTCCTCTTGATCTCTGTCGGTGTTTTCTTTTCCTTCTTTGTCTTCTTCTTCTCGTCCTTCTTATTGATCTTTTTCCTTGGTCGTGGTTCCTTTGCATCACCGATTCATGCAGTCTCTTTGAGCAGACCACGCTGGGGTATCTCTTCTGCTTGGACCCTGAGAAGCTAGGATGTGGGGCTCTGATCCGAGCTGCTATTAATAACTGTGGTGAACTCTTTCCTGTCCTGTTCTCGTTAATGGACTGTTGTTTCTCTGGTATAGCATGAATTATTGCAGTTAACATCACTGAAGCTGCACACATGTGAAGAACAAGAACTGAATAATAATAATGTCTTCCTGTGTTTAGCTAAGTCTAAAGTCAGACTTCATGTTTTTGTCTCTACTGCAGATGTTCGATAACATCATGATGGATGCGACATGGGAGTTTACACATTTTCCAATGCATCAACCGACGCCTC
The DNA here is from genome assembly GCA_015106755.1 of Etia nguti. Taxonomy (NCBI): domain Eukaryota; kingdom Metazoa; phylum Chordata; class Actinopteri; order Cichliformes; family Cichlidae; genus Etia; species Etia nguti. The sequence goes on along the minus strand of VUQG01029171.1, from coordinate 37,976 downwards.
TGCGGACAGGTGAGAGTCCTGCAGGTGTGTCCCACATTGTCAGCGTTATCTTTACCATTTACGGTCAGAAACAACTTCTCTTTAAAGTGGATGTCTTTGGGTTTCAGACTGCCGGTCGAACAATAAGACGTCATGTAGTACTTTCCTGTTGGTTCGATTTGACCTCTGTACTTTCAGAGTTTATTTACTTTGAATGTGTTGTGTTGTTTTTATCTGGATTTCCCCTTTGTTTCTGAACAATAGTGTAATTTCTGAAGAAAAGGGAGCAGCCATGGGTGGCAATAATCATTTCTTAAACTTGTCATTTTGAGATGACAGCTTAATCTTCGTACATAAAAATACCACACTGTGGTGCAACCATCATGCCTGTCTCTCCTGCCGTCCCAGCAGAAGCTGTCAGGTCTTTTGTTTTCAGACGGTTTCCTTTGGTCTCACTCGCTCCGCCCTCCTGGGGTTATTATTACTGTGCGGTTAGCATGGAATAAAAACATATAGGTGGAGGTAAAGTATCAGCTGCCCTTTTTGTGTAATTGTGTTGAGCTCATACTTTACATACTCGAGCCTGATTGATAAGCAGTTTAGTTCTTTTCCTGTTGCAGTGTTTGCTTTCTGACGCTCGTCGTTTGGTTGACTGTGGTCGTTGTATCCACATGTATCATTGTTGTTTAAGTAATACTCAAAATTTAAAGGGACCCTCTAAGACTTATGGGACTGTTATTCCCTGTAAAAAAACAAAAAACAAAAAACTATTTACTAAAAAAACCCCAACAATAAATTTCATAAATAGTGGCTGTGTGATTTGGTTTAAAGTTCCAGGAAAAGTCAGACAAATGGACTTTGACTTGGACTGTTATGTCAGACAATGAGGGCTTTATATGGACCGTTACGGCATGAATGAAGCCTTTGTTCAGACAGAAGCTGAGGTCTCTACAACATGTGTGAAAGAAACATTAAAACCACACACAGGTTGAACAGATGCTGCTGGGGAGGAAAAACTTCCGAAACTCCACTTTCTTTTTGCAAAAGTGAATTTCTGTTGGGGGGGAAAAAATGAAGGTAAAGTGAAAGAGGAGTTTCATGACGTGTCCTCTGTGGTGGCTGCGGGACGGCAGCTCAGCTCTCACTTCCCTTTAATATCAACACATCGCTTCTCTGAGTAGAGATAGAGGTGTAGATCACATGGGGAAACTGGCTCCTCTTTACATTTACATGTACATTTACATGTGGCTACAGTGGTACTCAGAAAGTGGCGATTACATCATTTCTACTTTTAAGGTACGGAAAGATACAACCGGTCTCTCCTGCACATATGGATGGCAGAGGAAACGCAACAAGCTTTTTCAAAGCTCGACATTTCACCAAACATTTCAAAGAACGTAGTTCATATTTCAAGTGAGACGACATTTCACTGACATAAAACAGAATCTCACATGACGGGAAACTTGACATGAAACACAATTTGTCACAAAAGACGTAAAACGTAACGTGACATTTAATAAAACATGTCATCAAACAAAATTGAATGAATGATGACGTTTAAATCTCATTTCACAAAACACAGTGCGAAACAACGTTTTAGAAAATCGACATTGCGCAAGACGGCCGCGTTACGCAAAAGAACGAGTTTCACAAACGACAATTCAGGAAAGGATGAATCCAAAAGACGGCGCAGACACGCGAAATACTGTCGCGTCCAGATTTCTTGAAAGACGTTTTACAGGATGCAGATACCGAATGAGAGAAGAGATTTCAGGGAAGATGTTTTACATTCTCCTACATATCAGACGGCATATTTAAAAAATAACTGAAGACATTTAAAAAAAATACAACAGAAAAAAAACATAAAACATTTCTAAAAAGAGAGTTTAGAAAAAAATGAGGTGATGACGTCACACAAAACATTTCTTATTGCACATCACAGAAGTTTAAGGTGAAAAAGGGCCAGAAATTAAATATTGGTTCAAGACTCTTTACAGTCTCCTTATCAGTAATAATGACTCAATTATAATAATCTTTGGTTATCAAACCATGGAAACCTCAAGCTGTGGAAGGGAGTTCCCCTCACTGTGTCAAAGTGCTGCTCACAGGAGATCGTTGGGGTTCTCCCTCTATAACTGATGGTCTTCACCTCAAAGAGTCTTATCACTGAAACTGAACAGGATTGAGTTGGAGCTCTGCTGGTCATCAGATGGCTGTCTGAGGGAGACAAACCAGAGACCAGACCCAGGGTGGGGGGTGACAGATACCTCAGGGAAACTTTGTGTAGAGAAAAGCGTAGCTCGGTCTTTATTTCATGCGTAAGATATCTAAGATAAGTTCTCTGACACCTCTAAATGTCTTGATTGTCTCAAACCAACAGTCTGAAACCCCAAAACTAATTTTCAAAGAAACACAGGATAAATCAGCTGTGTGAGACGGTGTTTGAACCCTGTGTTTTGATTCATACGGAGTCTGAATCTGAGTCTCTGTGGTTTCAGTGGACGGACCGTTTCTGCAGATCGTGGAGCAGCCCAAACAGGTAACACTCACCTGTCCTGTCTTATCATAGAGTGCATTCAGAGATGACTGACTGCTGGGTTTAGTTTATCTTTAAATTGGTTTTATTTAGAATTAAAAAAGGTGAATGACTTCAGGACAGGAAGTTTGGCTGTTTAAGTCACACCTGTAACGACTGCTGTTTTCTTTTCCTGTCTTTTGTTGTTGATGGTCACGCTGACCGTAACGGCCCTCTGACCCTGTTCTCATGTCACTTCCTTTAATCGAACAGTGAAACATAGTTAGGTCTTAAGTTGTGCAGCACAGTGGAGCAAAGACTGAGGAGTGTTTTCAATAACAGGGTCCCCCTGAGTCATTAAAGAGTCAGTAATTAAAGTCAAGGATGTTAAGGTATTAAAAGGTCCTGTGTTGAATTTACAGGTGTTATTTTTAACAGTGACGGAAGAAATAAATTTAATGCTCATGCGACCGAGCTATTTTAGTGACCGTCTGTGGTAATTAATGATTTCTGTTATACTTTAAACAGGAAATCTTTATTTAACGTGTTTCTCGTGGTGTGCTGCTTGCTTTCTGTTCAAGCTTGTATTTACAGTCAAACTGAAGTATGTCAATTTGGATGTAGCCGTTGGCACGTCACCCATTGATTTTAAAGCCTCATCATTAGCATTTCTGTCGCCGCCATGATGTTTTTGGATGAAAGGTCGAAGTGTTAGCGGCGCTGTTTATCCCGGGAGTGGGAGGGGACTGACTCGGGTAGAGTTTTTCCCATTAATTTTTGAGCTTTGAATCGTAAAAATGTACACCTTTAATCTAGTTTCCCTCCCTAAATGTCACACCCTCCCTGCCCGTATATATTTATTTGATGACAGAGCGCCTTTAACTTAAGCTAATTAACACTGGTGACCAAACAGGAAAAAAGGGAAGCATCGGGAGTCTCAGAGTTGGATTTCACCCACCTGTTTAATGAATAATCACCTGAACGTGTGTTTAGGACAACAAGGTGACTGATTGTGAGCTGATGTATTGATACAGGTGTGTACTGATGTTGCACCGTCTGTTTTCCAGCGCGGCTTCAGGTTCAGGTACGGCTGCGAGGGGCCGTCTCACGGCGGTCTGCCGGGGGCCACCAGCGAGAAGAACAGGAAGACCTACCCCACCGTCAAGGTAACGCTTCCTGTCTGCGCTCGTTCTCCAGGCGCTTGGGCGCGGTCTGCAAATGTAAACCTCGTCCTGCGCACTCGCTACAGTCAGCTGACTCACCTGCTGAGCGCAGCGTTAAAACTTTCTTCCAGTTTGTTGGTCCAGGAAGTGTTTGTAGCACACAGAGTGAGCACTAAAATCAGATTGTGGTTCACTTCTGTCTGCAGCGGCAAGAGGAAATAAAACCGTTTCCTGCAGAGAGTTTAATACTGCTGAGGCATCAGGCCGACTGTTTCTGTCATTTTGCTGATTGAAGTCATCAAACTGACTAAACCTGTTTTGAACTGAAGCTGAAATGTGAAAGTAATACCGTAGTGCGATAGGAGCTCTGGGAAATGATTGATTATATCAGTTTCATCGCAGTGATTGTTCAGTGAGAGTAACACAGAGCTCCTTTAACTTCAGTTATTAATAACACACGCAGCCATTAAATGAATTATTCATCACACTGTTTCTGCTTTCACAAGCTAACACAGAGTAAGAACAGCGATGAGACCCAGTCCTGCTGTGCTGTATGTGCTGTATACCTGAGTATGACACAGAGCTCACCTGGATGTTTGAAGGCCGAGCGGTCCTTCTGTGAACTGACTGTCCTGCTGTTTGTTGAGACAAGCTTCATTAGATCAGACCGGCTTTCTTCTGGTTAATTTTGCCTGACGTTATCTTACCAGTTGAATTTTTTAGTTCTAGGAAAATAAAATCAAAGCTAGTTTTAAGGTCAGAATTATACTTGACGCGTACTTGAGTCTGTTTGGGTCCGCGTGGCATAAATTTCGTCATCAGACGTTGACCGCCATCCGTGTGGCTGTCCACATGCTCGCCTATTTTTTTGACCGCACAGACTCGTCTGCTGAGAATTTACATAACAGTGCACCAACTACACGTGTCCCAGGCGGCGGACTTCAAGCAGCCTTCACGGGAGTATAACGGGGCTGAGTGCTTGGCCGGTGGGTCTCCAGCTGTAGGTGTTTGTGTCTGCAGGGCAGCTTAGTGTGGCCTCAACCTGTTCAGCTGAAAAAACAAACTACACTGGACACGCTGAGCTTCACCTCCCAGTACGCAAAAACCCAAAAAATGAACTCTGTCCTTCTCATAGTTTATCCATAAAGGCCTGTGTCCACTCACAGGTGTGTGACACCATCATAGAGCTTAAAGCAGGGGTGTCAGACATATGGCCCGGGGGCCAGAATCGTCCCACCACAGACTCCAATCCTGCCCGCTGGACGGTTTTGGAAAATGTGAAGGAGGTCATAGATTTTGGACTTTTAACTGTGTTTCAGATAAAGAACAGAGTAATACAGAGTAAAAATTTAAATGACAGTTAAATATCAGGAACTTTTCTATCTACTCCAGAAATTCTTTATTATATATATATATATATAAATGCTTTATTGTGATTTCACAAGTAAAAATTAATCATTTTATTATTAGTTTTATTATTACAGGATGGTCTGGACAATTAGCTATTTTTTTTTGTCATATTACGCGTTAAATACTTGGAATTTAGTCCCTGTCTAAGTATTCTTCCCATAACGATTTTAGTTTGGATGAAGAGGTATGTGTCAAATTTAACATTTGATTGTAAAGCAGAGACATCAGCCCTCTGTTGGTTGGATAAAGCTGTAAGATAGTTTCTAACAGTGCGGACTCTGGTAGAGGACCTGAGCCTGAAATATGGGAATGAATAAAGTGTCCAGCTTATGGAAAAGTGTGATGATGGTAGACTGTATTTATTACTAAGTTGTTCAAATGATGCCAATTTGTTGACTATAAAAAACTAAGTGACTGTTTCACTACAGGGTTGAAAATGGAGTTAAATTAAGAGGATGAAAGTGGAAAATAAAGTACAGCCATTAAAGATATACTGTTGTTACTGTGTAGTTCCACAGTCACCCAATCAGGACAGTCTTATGTTAGCAGCTCAATAATAAAAACGAGAATTGCAAAGTGCAAGCCCCCCTCCTCAATTTTAGGTTTTTGGAGCTGCGTCTTATTAAGCCTTGGTCGTTTACCTCGCTATGAGATGAGACAACAGAATCCAGCTCATTGAAAACAGTGTTAAGAATCAACTCAACTCAATCAAAGGCTTTGTCAGCATCAACAGAGACGACACATTCAGAGGAGGCTGTAGAACTGGATTAAAATCTGTTAAACTTGCTTTCTTATGGTGAATTATGAATGATGACCTTTAATGAAGCCTGTTTGGTCTTTTGAAATAATTTTTGGAAGAATCATTTCCAGTTTATGGGCAAGAATCTTGGCTGATATTTTGGCGTCTGTGTTCAAGAGAGAAACGGGTCTATAAGAGGCCCATTCTTATCTTTACCTTAATAGTGTGATACAGGCTTCATAAAATGACTGAGGGAGAAATCCTAGTTTAAAGCAGTCAGTGTGGGTTGGACTAAGCGGTGCAGACAGTAATGTAAAGAAGTGTTTGTAAAATTCTGAAAGGAAACCATCCGGATCTGGGCATTTGCCAGATTGCATCGAAGCTATGGCTGAGGAAACTTCCAGCTGATACATGGGTTCATCCAACCCTGTTTTAAGTTCTTGTGGAATTTCAGGAATGTTAAGTTTGGCTAGAAAGTTATTAATTGCGTTGCAGTTAGTTTGTGATCCTGAGGTGTAGAGCTCTGACTAAAAGTCCCTGAATACATCGCCAAAAGTTGATTCTGTTCATCTGGAGCTCCAGATGAACAGAATCAACTTTTGGCGATTTACTTACCTGCATGATTGAGCATGCATCAAGATGTCCCTGAATACATGATTCACTTTTTCATGATCCGTGAAATTTTAAGAATACTTGGCCCCAGAAACCTTAAGAAGGCTTGGCAGTTATCTATCAGGTTTGTCGCCGTTCAGGTGAGTAGGTGGTAAGTAGGTCAAGCCTTGTTTTGAGTTCAACATGCTTTTTAAACATTTTCTGTTTCAGAGCAGACTGCTCATCGGTCTCCTGAACTTGTTGCATTAACATATTTCGTTCATGAGCGGCTTGTTTTTTAAAAAACATTTTTTTTGCTGAATAAGCAGTAATCTGGCCTTAAAGGCATCCCATACAACAAGGCTGGAAGTCTCTGGGGAGGAGTTAGTAAAGTAAAGCGTATCTCATCTTCTGTCATCTGACAGAAGGGTTGAGTTGAAATCCCATTGTATGTGGGTGTGAAATAACTACGCTGTGGTAGGCACAGGAGTGGACCTGGTGCAGGCATTTAGTGTCAAGGATAAAGTAATCAATTCTTCAATACGTGGGGTGCACGTGTGAGAAGTCTCTGTTGTTAGGATGTAAAGGACGCCACGCGCCACACAATCCATATTCAGATACAAAGGCTCGAATGACTGATGCAGATTTGCTTATAACATTACTCTAAACGGATGAGAACTGGGTCTAACCAACAATTAAAATCATCCCACGGGATGAGAGAGTACTTATTTAAGGCAGGTTTGAAGAGAGTCTCGTCATCTCGGTTCGGAGTTGTTGGGAAGCACTAATGCATCAAGGTGTTCGCAGGTTGCCTCTGGGGTGGCCATCTTGTTTTCCCTATAAAGAGGAGGCGCGCCTCAGTTGCAGCTCTTTTATAGGCCAGTCTGATTTGAGAAGGCGTGGTCTTTAGAGTATTTAAAGTGGGAAGGAAATGGATTGGGGGTCATTTTGAGAAGTTGCTGTCTGCATGTGCATGATATTGGCAAGAGACAATAAAGTGATTACTTCAGTTAAGATAGAGTGAAGTCTGATGTTTCCCTCACCACACCTCTCGGCATAACAGTGGTGGCAGCAGTGGGATTTGGTTACACCTGTGAATGAAGGAGAAAACACGCTAAATGAGAGGTGTAGGATGTGGACGAAACCGTGGGACAAGGAAAAGCCCCCTTGCTGACTTGGAAGAACGAGAAGTTGGACAAACAATTGAGCCAGATCCACCACCTGAAGGAGCAATGGCTGATGAGGAGGATTTTGAACCAGTGGTATGACCCAAACAAATTGCAGTTGGTGTCGTAAGTAAAGAACTTTCGGAACCTGATATCTTTGATGAAATTAGAGAATTTATGCGGCAATCCAAAAGAACAGAAGCAATACTGTTTGAACAGATTAAACAACTGAGGCGGGCCTCCTCTTTATAGGGAAAACAAGATGGCCACCCCAGAGGCAACCTGCGAACACCTTGATGCATTAGTGCTTCCCAACAGGAGTATAAACATTTACTAGAGTGACCAAAGTGTTGCACAGTTTCCCGCTGACTATAACAACTGTACAGATTTGTGTGCTACAACATCCCGGGCCTCAAAGGGAATATTCGGGACAATCCTAAAGAGACCCCTCGTGCTTTAGCCCGGAAACGTGAGTGGAAGCACGTTTCCAGACTCCACCATGAGAGGAGACGTCCAGTATTTACTTTTTAATTTTTAACTTAGTATTGATGAATATTTACTGCATACCTAGCATGTTTGTGGATTTGTGGGGATGAATAAAGTATCTACCTAATCTGTCTAATCTAATCTGAATAGTACTTGTTTTTTCTTGCATGACAATTCAGTGTGTGGTTAAACGTCTTCACGCTGACATAAAGGGGAGTTTCACCGGTCAGCCCTACTTAATGTCAAAGTGGGCAGCATGTGGCCCACGATGTGGAATGAGTCTGACATCCATGTCTTAAAGTGTTGCATTAACTTGTAGCCAGTTTAAAATCACAATACTTTTACTGCAGTGCACTGCAGAATGTTTAAAAGTACAAAAATGTTGTGGTGTGATTGTGTGTCGTGACAATATCGTAGAGATTTGAACCTCTCTTGGGAGTCGTCTTAAGGATCCTGTGATTTAGATATTTCAGTCCTCAGTGGAGGAAAGGTCTCGTTTACTATCAGCTTACACGTGGGCAATAAAAGTACTCAATGCATGTAAAAAAACAAAAAAAAACAAACAAGAGAAGAGAAAAGTTGCATAAATCACATTTAAAGGAAGTGTGCAGGGTTTGCCCCTGCTTCCTTGTGATTTAGGAACCAGCTGTTAAACAGTGCGACGCTGCGTTTGCTCGAACAGGTTAAAATGAGCCGCGCGAGCCGTCGTTTCAGCAGCGTTACAAAGCTGCACGGTCTTTTCTGGTGAGCAGGGGAGAGGCTGGTGTTTACTATTGTCTGCCGAAGGGTGGTTTTGTTTCACTGTGGTTTTGGTTGGAGGTGACCGTCGCTGGCTTTAGAAGCCGGGGCGCTGTTGTTTCCACCCCGCACTCTGTATGAGACTGACACAAGCACACGAGCTCGAGTTTCCTGCCGTGTTGTTTCTGTTGATGTTTAGTTTGGAGTCTGAAGCTCCCACATGTTCCGACCAAACCAGAAAACATGGGAAATCCCCAGATTCCTGCTGCTCTGTCTTTGTTTCGCTGACATTAAAACTATATGAAAGCTGATTAAAGAGATCCAGACTTTGAGACACAGGTCCAAACAGGAAGTGTTTGTTATAAAAAAAATAATATGAGCTCATTTGTTTTCTTTACGTAGTCAAAACAGTCGCGTACGAGCTGAGAAGGAGACGTTTTTTCTTGATGTAGAATCTGAATCTGAATAAAAATGATCGATTTTTGGACACAATGGGCTAAAAGATGTTTATTTCAGTCACGCTTTGTTCTCTGCCCTTTACTGAGTACATACAAAAGATGGACGTAGAACTTTGACAGCACCTCCTGGTTTGGGAAGCGCTGGTTTAACGCCTCAACACTGGCGTTTTGACTGCGGCCATATTGGGTTTTTTGCAGCTTGATCTTTTCCTTCCTGATTATCTTCTTCTTCTTCTACTACTTCTTCCTGAGTCGTGGTTACTTTGTAGCAGTGATTCACGCAGTCTCTTAAACTTGATGTTGTCGAAACGCCTTTTCTGCCGTCATTGCAGCATCCAATGTTTTTTGACTCTGTTTTGGAGTCGAGTGACCTTTGGACGAGCTGCAGCTTTTGTTGCTTCAGTGTCGGCTGATGCTCGGTGTGTCATGTTATGCTACGTGTGGAGAAGAAGCATTTAAAAAGAACAACAGGTGACTGCCGGTCAGATAGGAGCGCTCCCAGGCAGACCAGTGGTACACCGAGTGCCGTAACATAAGGACTACATGGGCTCATATGCATCAGCTGGATGTACGATAGGCATGAATGAGATGAGGTCACTGAAACAAATGAGGAAGTGTTCCTCCCACTCGCCGTGTTTGATCTGTGGGTCGTGTTAGAGAGATGTTGATGATGGTGAGTTTGCATGTTGAGGCTGCAGAGTGGGAAAACCCCTTCAGCTCTGGCAGGACCAGTGGGACGATGACTAGTCTGACTCACCCGACTCACCCGTTCCGTCTCTGTTTTTTAATTGATAAGGCATCTGTCACCTTCACTGCTTGCGTCCCGTGGTGTCATGCTCTGTGTACGTACTCTGCTCTAATGTATGCTCATGAAGTTCCCCCGAAGTTTCCACAAGAGTTTTTGTTTTTCTAAACTACTGACTTTTCGTTCCTGTAGTTTCTTAAAAACTTCTAAGGAAGTTTTCTGGATAAAATTGGAATTTCCCTTTAAAGTCATCACAGTGATGAACATTTTTCACCTTTAAAACTTTAAAGGTTTTTTTTAAACTCAAGCAGAGTTACGAGAGATCTACTCAACCAGCTTGAAGCCGTGAGTTATTTTTGTGACTAATGATGTCGTTAATAGTGAAAGGGAACGAGGTAAATCATTGTGCCCTGAATCATTCCTGCTTTCATGAACATCAAGTTTTATTCAAGAGGATCTGAAAGCAGCGACTGATCGGCTCACCGGGGCAATCATTGAGGCTGACAGGTGCTTTTACCTGGCACAGGATCATCCATGCCACAAAGTTTTGAAGAATAAAACCAGATTTGTTTCAAAGCTGCAACTTCGTGAAGCCAGATGTTGAGTTTGATCAAAAACAGCTGCAACAAAAAGTGACAAAAAGGCCTGTTTTATTTCTTAATGCTAACTTTAAAGTGTTTTATGCCTTTTATTTATGCTCCATGCATAAAGTCCACCAGAATAAAAAAACACTGTGATACAAATATTAGCGGCCTGCAGTGTGTGATGAAGGTGGAGAAGAAAACAAGAAAATGTCTGAGCTCGTGTTAACCACAGGCCTTATTTCAGGCAAATCAAACTTCTAGAAACAGTGAGTGCAAAATGCAAACTCATTCAGAAAGTTTATTTATTCAAATCGAGAACAGTCCCTTTTTTTCCCTCCCGCTGCCTCAGGCCGGCCACAGCGCACACACCGGGGCAACTTGGTGAATGTTTGGATTTACTAAGTGTCTGAACCAACTTTGGCATCATTACCGTAAAACAAACATCCCCAGTAGCTGCACGCAGAGTTCATCCCACAGCTGCTTTTCCTCACAATATTCCTCGAGACTCCGATAAAGACTCGAAGCTCCTGCACAGATCGGATCTGAGCTCCGAGCGCTTTAGTTTTCTGACATCAGATGAAGTTTCAGCAAAATCTTCTGCTGGCCTGGACCTGTCCGAGAGCTCTCTGCAAACCACACACACACACCTCTGCTGTGTTTCATGTCTGTTGGGAATTTCCTCTCCTTGACACCCACATGTAATTACAAGGAAGTGGAGTTGCGTCACAAACAGGAAAGGTGCCGAGTTTCAGCTCACAGATGAAAGCTCTGCATCCAGAGGTGTAATATCTGCGTTCGCGCCCACTCTGGCCCAGAAATACTGACATATTTAACCCTTTGTTGTCGCTCGTGTTCACACAGTGCTGCTGCACAGACTGCTGACTGCTGCAGAGCCTCAGCGGGTAAAACTCGTCAGGTACAGAGAGACCGAAACAAAAACACATTCGGTCGTTGGATTTAAATTTCTGTCGTCGTTTTGCACTCGAAGGCACTACGTTGAATTTTCCACGTCCTGATGGTTCATGACATTTCATACTTGTGGTGATGTAAATGTGATGTAGCACATTCATGAGCCTTTTATCAGACCGAGCTTCACTTTCATTGGTTATCAGACGTTATAAATCTGTTCGATTGACTTTTCTGGATCCTGTTGGGTTGAGAGTCTGTCGTATTTATCGAGGACAAACCTCCAGAGCTGAAAGCTAAAGCTGGTGTGGAAGTGTCCGAACACTCCCCACAGAGCAGCTGGGTTTGGTCTCTGTGGATAGGTTCCCTCTTCATAACGATTCTCTCACCCCAACCCGTCGCAGCAGATGGCCCCGCCCCTCCCTGAGCCTGGTTCTGCCGGAGGTTTCTTCCTCATAAAGGGAGTTTTTCCTTCCCACTGTCGCCAAAGTGCTTGCTCATAGGGGGTCATATGATTGTTGGGTTTTCTCTGTATGTATTATTGTAGGGTCTACCTTACAATATAAAGTGCCTTGAGGCGACTGTTGTTGTGATTTGGCGCTGTATAAATAAAGTTGAATTGAATTGAGAGGGTGATTTGGGGCGTGGCCACGTTGATTGACAGATGGCAGATGGATAGATACTGAGGAAAATTCTGTTACAGCAGCAGGATGATGAATAAAAATGGTGCCGTCCACAATAAATAAACAGCATCGTTAAAGTGCCACAGGCGCATAGTGAGGGCCTTTTACTGCGGGAGATGCAGAACATTTACACTTGTTAAAGATGGCTCCACCCCTATATTTATATTTGAATTATTTCTATTTATAAAAGACCCGACTAGAGGAGATGAGGTTCCAGGTGAGGACAGTGGAGGGGTTTGTCTGTGACGTCACACATGCCAGCTGAGAGGAGAGACTGATGAAGAAAGGAAAGTAGAAGGGTTGGTTTGAGTTATGCAGCCAGTCTGTGTGTTTCAAGGAAACTCCAGGTCATGAGGTGATGATGGGAGCGCTTGGTTTCCGATGGAGGTTGGAGCCTGGGGGGGAGTACATAATAAATCATTATCTCTTCCCCCGGAATTCACAAGCTTTAATCTCGACCTTCACAGGAGAAAGAGGTTAAACTAAATCAAACCAACCCCTCCTAATACGCCTGCTCCAATGACATGTAAAATATGTCAAATAACCAAACCCTTTGTCTCAGTGTGGTCCAATATGCGGTCATCAGGAAGTGTAGGTCCTGTGTATAATATTTGGGCCTCTAAAGGGGACTGGACCCAGCCCTGCAACAACCCGGGAGGCAACCGAAACCCAACACAGGAAGGGCTGCAGTTAACTGGTTGTATCAGCTGACCTTTCAAAATAAGAGAGAGTGGATTGTCCATCATCAGATGCTTAAATGTAAAAATCAGTGCTCAGATAAACCTGAGAGGTCAGGTTTCATTAGTGGCATTGTGCATATCGCCCTCCTCTCTGCAGTTTAGCTGCATCGGGAGCAGTGTAGGCTGATCACTGAGCGCTTCTCTGCAAACTCCACTTGGCTGCTTCACCGTGCTGGGAACGTCGGAGACCTCAGGTAGTTAGTGTGAGCGTGTTTGAACCAGGAAACCATCAGACAGCAACGCTCGCTGTGTTTCTAGGAACTGGGTTTGTCTGCCAGAGCGCTACGAGTGGCCCACAGCACCGGGAAGAGGAAGTGGGCTCGTGTTTATTTACTGCTGCAACGTTCCTGCAGGCAAATGTCTGCAGCAACATAATTTGTACGTGCACATGTGTGTGCACAGTAGAAACGGGAACAGATTTCCTTTCCGTAAACTCAGTTTACCTCAGAGTGCAATTAGATAGAGAGATAACTTTTAATTTAGGCCGTAGAGAAACCTCAACAACAAAGTGAAGGAAATCACAATGAGAGAAAAAGCTACAAGTTGAAGTTTTACTTCCTCTGAAGGAATCTTACAGATTGTTTGGTTTTGGTTTGGCAGATTTAGAAATGCACTCTCAATTTTTGTAGTTCCGGAAAAGGAACAGTTATCTGGATTCAGGCTTGAATGTCTTAAACGTGACTTTGAAAAGGATCCGCAGTTCCTGACCTGATCACAGATAAAGTTTTTTATCAGGATTTCAGAGATAAAATGTTTCGTAGCTCATTCAAAGTTTAGCTGCTTTCACACTGTACGAAATCTCCTCTAACATCTGCGCTGTGCTCAGACTGAACGAGCTTTCAGCCACGCCTCTAATGACTTGGCAGTACTCTCAGGTATTGATCAGCTCCAGCTGGCAGTGTGATGCCTTCACACGTGTCTATAAGTTTCTATAAGTAACTAGGTTACTGTTGAATTTGGTGCAGCAGCTCTCTGGAACAGAGGATGGAAAATAAATACCTTTTATTTCATTTGCACTAATAAATTTTGCTCACTCGTTAAAAGTGTGCAGGGGTTTTTTTTTTTTTATTTCGCTGGAAATATGGTTATTGCAGATTTCCTTGAAATGCTGTGAAATAATTACAGTTGTTGACATTTTAACATGAGTCTGTGGGGACTGACTCACTTTTGCAGTCTGAATTGGACGTTAGAGGAAATGCAGGTTTTACTTCAGGGAAAACTTCAGTTATATTTCTCTAACCTCGTCTCTTCGCTCTGATCCAGGTATAAATGAGGCATTAATGAACACCTGTGTGTGTCTTTATAGGAGTTTCACAGTTTGATTCAGAGTCTGCAGTAACAGCAGAGTAGTGAGCGAGCGTTAGTGTGTTAAAGTGTTAAAACTTCAGACTCGTTTTTATTCACAGAATCTGTTTTATGTAATCACCTGATAGACATCAGCGCACTTTCATGTTTCTGTCTGATGTTCGGACAGGGGATGAAAATACGTCTTTGCGAGATCCGTTAAAAAGTAGGTGAGGCGGCGTGAAACTGCGACCTCTGAAGTTTGGCTGGTATTCTGAGTCATCCGTACCAGGAGAAAGTTTTTTCTGAACCACAGCAGAGAAGCGCCGAGGGTAGAAAAATCCAAACTGCCCTGAATCTGTCAGCGTGAGTCATCTCTGGATCTCTGAATGACTTCTCTGAAACCACATCCATCCAGTCTGACCTCTCCCTCATCTGACAGACTCTAACAATCCAGCCGGTCCACACCGAGCGTCCTTCAGCACAGTCACTGTTTAAGGTTCAGCAGAAACGCGCTTCCTCTCAGACTGAGTGCGTTAGCGATAAACTGGTCTCCTGATTTGAAGACCAAAACAGGGCAAAGATTATTTTCATGCATTAGCGATGACAGATGAAGTTCCCTCCGTGATCCAGAGCTTTGCAGGATTCAGAAAAACGCCTAAACTTGATCTGATCGGGATTATTTCTCCATTTCACGGCCAGGAGCCACATTCAGATGTGATTTATAAGAATATTAGAATATCAGAGCTGGAAGGCGAGCCTGGTATTGAATTGTAGGTTCATCAGCTGATCCCATGTGTCATGGCTGTGTGCAGGCAGGCAGGGAGAAAAGGACCCAAAATGCAGGACTCGGAGGCAGACGTGAACTCAAAAAC
>VUQG01029171.1:2125-22894 GCA_015106755.1 Etia nguti | reverse complement strand
ATATCAGAGCTGGAAGGCGAGCCTGGTATTGAATTGTAGGTTCATCAGCTGATCCCATGTGCCGATATGAGCCTGGAAAGTTTACCCATAATGTACTTTTTGAAGTTTTCTCCAGTGGATTATGGAGATCAGATCATCCAGGGTCCCATCACTGGTGTCTGCTGTTCTTCCTCACAGACATTAAGCTGCTGCAGTTCAGACTGTCGTAGAGCGCACTGATGCTCACAGCAGGTTATAGTGAGCCCGGTTTAGTCTTTACTCCAAGACTCACAGTGTAAAGTTGCAGATATTTATGGTGGTTATCTGTGGGTGTGTTTCAGATCTGTAACTACCAGGGTCAGGGCCGGGTGGTGGTCCAGCTGGTCACGGCGCTGACCGCCGTCCCTCACCTGCACGCTCACAGTCTGGTGGGAAAACAGTGCGATAAAGGAATCTGCATCGCCGACCTGCAGTCCAAAGACTCTACCATCAGGTCTGCATCTCTCACACACACCCACACACACACACACACGCAGCAACGCCGGTAAAACGATTGTATGTGACACTCAGTTTATTTCTCATAGCTTCCCGAACCTGGGGATCCTCCATGTGACGAAGAAGAATGTGGCAAAGACTCTCGAGGAGCGGATGATCGAGGCCTTCAGGCTGGGATACAACTGCGGGGTCTCCATTCACCCCGACATCGACAGCGTTCAGGGGGAGGTCAGAGTCCCCCGAGAAGTCACAGGTGAGTGAGACACATAACAAAGTTTAAATCAGCATCAGGTGACAGCTGATGATTTCTTTGGTGCGTTTGATGTATTAATGTGCAGAAATGTGCATGTAGAGCTCAGGTTAGAGGTTTCGGGATGTTTTTCAGCGTTGACTCTCGCCCTCTCTCTCTCTTCAGAGCACCAGCTCAGTGTGATCAGAAATGCTGCCGCTGCTCAGGCCAAAGAGATGGACCTCAGCGTGGTTCGGCTCATGTTCACGGCATTCCTCCCCGACAGCGACGGCGGCTTCTCCAGGCGGCTCGAGCCCGTGGTGTCCGAGCCGATCTACGACAGCAGTGAGTCCAGACATTTCTAATCTTCTCCCTCCAGCAGGAAGGTTTGCAGGTCCGTCCACGATGCATTTAGGGCTCGGAGGAAAGTGTAACCTTGACTGTTTTTATCTCGCGAGATCTGCTTTGAAGGTACCGCCTGAGTCTTTGAACCACATGAAAGATGTTTCGTTTTCGCTTCAGTCCCATTTTGTGCTCGCTCGCGGTGTCGCTCAGTCTCATTTTTTCCACCTGCAGCTCGAACTAAAAGATGAGCAAACTTTACAGATGTGCGAGATAATTTCTGGTTGCTGCACGTTGTCCCTGAGGTAGTGAGAGTCTGTGTAATGCTACATAGGGGATTTATTAAAGAACGACTGACAGAGAGACGGTTTAAATGGCGGGGCTTTTTGCACGTGTACTTAAAGTTTCACTGTAAAAGTGTAAAATTTGATGAGGAGATGTAGATTATTAAGGTTTGCAGAGCCAGTTTGCTGCAATTTCCTGTACTTCTCTTTAGTATTGGATCTGGAGTTTTTTTGTTTTAAATATTTTTTTGGCCTTTTTACGGCTTTATTTGAAAAGTTGAAATGTCTGACAGAATGATCGGTGGTTACTGCGAGTCTGACAGACCTGAAACAAGCTGGATGTAATGCAGTTGGTTGCCCACAGCAGGCTGAGAGTCCAGTTCTTTCCTTTGACTTTAGTAAATGCCTGCAGCCTCACCAGCATGCAATAAAAAAAGAGAGCGAGGTTTGGTCATAATGCTCCAAGTTCTGCAAATCCTGCAGGTCAGCTGTTCCACATCTCAGCTGCACAAACATCAGACCAACCTGCAGTCCACCCGAGCTGTCAGGTTAAGCCAGAGAACAGCAAGTTAAGCTAATGCTAATAATAATAAGGTTGTGTTGATTATTGAAATGATAAAGCTGCTCATAAATTAGTGCTCTTTGGGGCACAGGTGTAGATCACCTAGTTGAGTCCTTGCTCTCCTGCTGACAAAAGCCAAAACTAAAAAAATGAATCCATTATTCGGAGCTTGTCCTTAAAACTTTCCCCTCTCATCAGCTCTAACCTTGTCATTGTAACCTGACCGTGTGTTTGTCAAACCGAACAACCCTTCAACCGTCGGTCGGAGCACACACCTGCAGGTGTCACAGACAGAGGGAATTAAAGCCCACAGAGAAACGTGTTAGATGTCCACACCGAGCCGCACACGGACTCCACGCCCACTTCAGTTTGCTCCGATCAGTTTTAAGAAAAGTGAAAACGGGTTTTAAAGTGAAGCTTTGAGTCTAGGTCTGCGCTGAGAGACGATCGTGTGTGAAGTTTTGTGTTGGACCGTAGATTCGATGGATCAGTCCGTGTCGATGGCACTTAAATACTGAACCTCAGCTCCAGGTGGGCCTCATGTTTCCATCTGAAGTCCTGAAAGTTTTTCGTTTACATGTGTTGGATTTGTGGTTTGAAAATGATAAATGTAAAGAAGCAGCCGTATAAACCGACTGGTCGGAGTCGGAGGATCGCTCTGGACTGAAGATCGGCGCTTGTGTCTCGTCGAGCCGCTCGGTTTCGTTTCCCTCTTCCTGCTGAAGCTGCTTCGCTTTCTGTGCTGCAGCTTCCTCTCAGAGGACTGAACTCTGCTCCGAGTTCATTGTTTCAGACCCACTCTGCGGTTTCATTTTACCAGCAGGAAACATTTCACACACTTTTCTCTTCTTGATTCGCCGGTTTTCAGTTTTTTACTTTTGGTTTTTGGACTTATCTTTTTTTTTAATTGCTAGACTTTCATTTTCCAGTTGCAGTAGACCCGCGGTGTTCAGGGTTCAGGACAGCTTCAGTGTAAAAGTAGTGAGCGGGAGTGGATCACCTGTTTAATCTGCTACAGCGGGCCAGCATTTGCTGTGCATCTGCAAGCTGCTTTGAAACCCACCTCCACCTTAGCAGCTCCTTTTCATCCAGTTTCCACCTCCTGTGTTCTGTATGAGTCCTGCTGTCCTGTCCTCTCCTCTCGCTAACCTGTCCACGTTCATGGACGTACCTAAACTACCAGGCCCCGTCATGGCAGTGACTGCAAACTTCACAACTTCTGGTTGACTTTGTCTAAGGGAAGCGGCGCGTCTGCGTGATCTATTTTAGTGTCTGTGGACACGTGCTCAGTGCCTCTGTTTGATCTTACAGTGTGCTGTGGTTTGAAGACCTCAGCCTGTCCAGCACAGACAGGAACCTGTTCACAGGCCCTGTAACTTTGTGTTACCAGTACACTTAAAACCCCTTTATGGGGTCTTTTTTTGTCCCTGATCTCCAACACAAACCTTTGAGTGATGTAAAAGTGTGGTTACAAGTGATGGTGCAAATGAAAACAAAAAAAACCTCCCCTTTGAAGATGCGTGGCCCGTTAAATAAAACTAAAGACTGAAACTCGTTGGTAAAACATTTGAATTTCACTGAAATAAAAAGAAGAACCTGGAGTTTTTAAACATGAAAACGGTATGTTCCAAAAACCAACACATATGAAATAAATAGAGATGCACACTCCTGCTGCTGAAGGACCTTGGAGAGGAAGTCGTTCTCCTGTTACACCCTCTGGATCTCTGACAGCAGCTGTTTCTCTTTTCACCCTCAGAGGCTCCCAACGCCTCCAACCTGAAGATCGTGAGGATGGATCGGACCGCCGGCTGCGTGACCGGAGGAGAGGAGGTCTACCTGCTCTGTGACAAAGTCCAGAAAGGTGAGCTTTCCAAGAAGAGCTTTTCCTGTTTTCTGTTTGACAAGTGTAAGTTCAATGTGCAGGATATTCATATTAAACATGGACACAATTTTAAATAATGAGGTCAGAATAAGCACAAAGGGGGAGGAGCTAAAACACGGCTCACCTGAGACAGGATAAAATAAGGAAGATTGTTTTGAGAATCATGCAGAGCTGTTCCAGTAAACAGCTGAAAATGAGCAGAACTGTTTGAAAGGCTGGTTCTGATTTTTAAAGCACCTCAGAGCAAACACGCATAAACCTGCGGGACATGCAGGTTATTTTAAGGGCTGCTAAAAAGTCTCTCAAGTAGTGATTTTTTTTTTCTTTTTTCACTGAACTTTATCTGAAGACGTTTCCGTGCAGTTGAGTGTTAGTGAGGTGAATCTGAGCGGTTTTTCCTGGTTGGAGCTGTGTCACTGCTGTTGGAGGAAGTCCTGCTTCAGGGAATTCCCCTCCAACGTCCAAATCCCACAGGAGGAAGAGTTGGATTCAGGCTGTCGCCCGCTCCGCTTCCAAGGTTTCTCTGAGAGAACCGATGTGCTCTGAGGTCAGTGTGGTCCGGCCTCCAGCAGCAGGGCGATGTAAGATCTTAATTAGCAGTAGCCTGGTCCGGAGATGATTCTCCATGACGTACACCGCATAAAAGGTGAAAACCAGGATTACCCCTGAGGTTATTACAGGCCTCCGGATTAGCACAGCCAAGATCCGAGAGCTGATTTTAAGCCACGTGTGGATGGAGAACAAAGGACGATCTTAATTCAGTGCATCTGAGCTAGAGATGCTCCCAAGCCCTGAAAGCGAGCTATGAAACCATGGTGACCTGGTGTTTGTGTTTGCAGATGACATCCAGGTTCGGTTCTACGAGGAGGATGACTCGGGTCTCACCTGGGAGGCTCTGGGAGACTTCTCCCCCACAGACGTCCACAGACAGGTGAGCATTCCTGCATTCGGAGCAGCTACTTTGACCTGGTGTTGGGAGTGTCATTAACCGTGCCCGTTACCACGCCGACAGTTCGCCATCGTATTTAAGACGCCGAAGTATCGAGACCAGAACCTGCAGAAACCGACGTCTGTGTTCGTCCAGCTGAAGAGGAAGTCCGACAACGAGACCAGCGAGCCTAAACCCTTCACCTACCACCCTCAGATCTTAGGTAGGTCACATGACCCCGCTCTCCCTCTGTAGTTGGCCAAAAATGAGCCGTGTGTTTCACAGGAAGTCTCAACTCAGATAATGCTTTACCTGCAGGTCCCTAATACTCCTCTCAGGCCTTTATCTCCCCAGCGAGGCTCTTCTTCTTCACTCACAGCCTGATTTTAATTTCACTTTCAACAAAAAGAAAATTAATAAACCTCCAAATTATTTTAAAAAAAACCACTGGAGCGATTACAAGCAAATCAGCTGGAAACATCAATAACTCTAGCAGCGGCTGTAGTGGAGGGAAAATTTCATATTTATATTCATGTTTTTACTCTCTGTGTCCCAACACTGCCCCCTGCTGTTTGATCATCCATCACCTGATTGATTTATTATTGATTTTAAATGTGGGATGCCACAGAGGTTAGCATGGCATGAACACGTGTGTGTTTTTAGACAAAGAGGAGGTGCAGAGGAAGAGGCAGAAGACTTTACCCAACTTCCAGGACTTCAGTGGTCATGGAGGAGGAGGTCTGTACAGAGGAGGAGGAGGAGGAGGAGGTCCGGCTGCTGGAGGAGGACCTGGTTCCACAGGTAGAGTCTGTGTTCTGGTCCGCTCCGCTGTGTAACAAATACGTGAGGGTGACTTTATGTGATGTCATCATTAATCTCTTCTATGTTTGTGTGGATTTCGCTTCAGGATACTACCAGGGCTTCACTACCTACAACTATGGAGGTGGAGGTGGAGGTGGAGGAGGAGGAGGAGGTTTCTCCACAGGGTACTCTGCAGGTCTGGGAGGAGGAGGAGGGATCAAACACAGTGAGTAGCTACGATGAAGTAGTAGAGCCATTCAAAGTAACTTAAGAGCCGGGGGAGGTTGAAATAATCTATGATAATTTACAATCTGAGATTATAAAGTAACAGATTTAGGAGAGTGACCTTTTAACCTTTAACCTAGTTAGGAGGAAACAAATCATGACTCAGTAATCTCGGATAAAAAAGCCAAGAAAAGAATTGGAAGTCATTAATTTATTTTTGATATTATGTGAAATTTAGATTACATCTAAGACGATCTAGTTAAAAACTAAATTATAAAGTGTTCATTTATGAGAAAATTCCATCTCTGAGATTATAAATCTGTAAATTTATGTAGAAAAAACTCGAAAATCATCTGAGAAAATACAACAAATGCTGTTTGTTTAAAGCCTCTCAGAGCGGCGCTGCAGACAACAACGGTGACGACAATGACCCGGATGACGACTCACCATCAGGGGGCGTGCTGCGAGCTTCGGCCCGACCCGAAGGCATGGGGGTCAGCGAGAGGAGCGAGGAGGGAGGGGTCAGTGTGGAGCAACAAGCAGTGAGGGGTAAATGTTATTCTTCCCACCTCGGTGTTAGACTTGTGACGCTGCTGCTTTCTGGTGACACCAGGGATTATTTCCTGCGTGGCGCTCCCGGTGACGGCATCAGAAAGCTCAGGATAAATTCAGTTTTTACGAAGCGTTTAGGCGTTCCACACATCCGATCAAGTCTTCCCTTCTCTTTTAGAGTGCGAAGCCAAGGAGCAGCTGAAACAGGTGATGAGCAGAACGCTGGACGCCGTCTTTCAGTACTCGGTAACAGCTGACTCGGCGTACCTGCTGGCTCCGCAGCGCTCGCTGATGGCCGTGCAGGACGTAAACGGAGACACGTCAGTAAACGCATCACGATGATCAGATGTGCACACATTAAAAGCTTTTGTTCGGCCGTGTAGTGACGCCTCCTTTTTCTCTTCTCAGCGGGCTGCATTTGGCTGTTCTCCACAACCAGCAGGAGGCGCTGAAGAGTCTGACGCAGGTGGTGTCTGCCCTGCCTGGAGAGGAGGTGCTCAACATGAGGAACCACCTGTACCAGGTATGGAGCTCGTCGTCTCCATTCTTACAGAGCTGAAAGCTTCAGGTCACAGAGGTAAAGCTCCCTCCCTCTGTTTCCCAGACTCCTTTGCACCTAGCCGTGATCACGGAGCAGAAGGAGGCAGTGGAAGCACTGCTGCTGGCCGGCGCCGACCCGACTCTGACAGATCGTCACGGCAACACAGTGCTGCACCTGGCAGCTCAGCACGAGGGAGGAGGGATGATCCAGTTTTTACTGCAACACAGAGAGCTGAGAGAGCTGCTGGACCAAACCAACACAGCAGGTATACACACACACGCAGACACAGAAGCACACACAGAAACACACACAGACACACAGAAACAAACGCGCACGCACACACGCGCACGCACACACGCGCACGCACACACACACGCGCACGCACACACGCGCGCGCACACACACACACACACACACACAGACATTCTCATTTTGATATCTTAGTGAGGACATCTAATTGACACAATGCCTAGCCCCTAACCCCGACCCTGACCATAGCCTAATTGTAACCCTGACACTAAAACCACATTTTGAGCCTCAAAAATGCCTTCAAGCCTGTGAGGACAGGCACTTTTGTCCTCACAAGTGACTGTTGGTCCCCACAAAGATGTCTAAACAGGCACACACACACACACACAGAGAAAAACCCACACTTTTTCTTGTATTAAAGGAGAAACGAGTCTCGGTGAGTTTTCAGGTTTAACAGACAGACAAAGACACGGGGACGTTGGGCTTTGTCTGCACAGAGAGCCGGAACAACACTTCCTATTACCCTTGAAAACTTCCCAGCGATACTGAATGAAAATATCCTGAATCGCTTCACAGTTGAGTCCATTATTCATTAACGTCACCAAATGTGCGGTTCCAGCAGGGTTTTGTCTTCGTGGAGTTTGTGTTGTTTGATGAAGGACAGTGTCGTCGATCTGCGAGTTATCCTTACGCAACTTTGGTGTTTTAGCATATGAACTTGGACATGTAAAATCAGAAAGTTGAGGTAACAGCGACTGTTTTTGTAAGATAAGTTTCCTGTTTTTGTCAAAGAGACAGCGCTGGGGTGTGGTTTTATGTAATGCTGTGTCAGATGTTATTGTTACTGTCATCTCGTTTGAAAACTTACCTGTAAACATGTTTGCAGGTCTGTGTGCAATCCACCTGGCGGTTCTGGCCAACCAACTGTCTTCTCTCAGGGAGCTGCTGGAGGGCGGGGCCAATGTAGAGGTCCAGGAACGCAGCTGTGGACGAACGGCCCTCCATCTTGCCACCGAGACTGACAATGTATCGCTGGCGGGCTGCCTGCTGCTGGAGGTACGCCTGGGTTACTGGACAGACTGGGAGTTAACCATCAATCAGAGCAGAGACCTTTGCTGAGGCTTTGCTGGCTCAGGTTCAGCATTGGAGCTGCAGCAAATCGTCATCTCGTTAATAAAGTGGTTACACATTCATATAAATGCATGGCTGTGAGAAAGAATTTTCACACAGGTGATGCACAGGTGAAACTAAAGTGTAATGTCGTCAGCATATAAAGGGGTCAAACCTTTCATCTGTAAAGATTTAACATTTATTTAAAAGTTTATTAGTTCAGCAGTGTGACAGTGCTTCAGAAAAACACAATACAAAAGTCACACAGACAGTAGAAAGAAAACCATAAATTCAGATCAATTACAAATCACTGATTGCAGAGACATGCAGGACTCGAGTGCAACATAAAGTATGACATACAGTCGGTCTAAAATATGAGACCATTCTGTAGTTACAGATACATTACATGAAATGTTCTGGAAGATAGAGCTGAGCATCATCAGCTTACATGGGCGCTCAAAACTCTCAGTATAACTTAATCTTTGATCGACTGTTTAAAGTACACAATAAAAAAAAAAAGATAAAATACAAACGAGATACAAATGTGTCTTTAAAAGTGACTGAATAGAAGATACTGATGAAGAAATCTGGAGTTCTTCAGCCAGGAACCACGACCTGCCCTAACAGCAATGATTGGGAGTGGGAACTGTTAATTGGACTGTCCACTAAAGCTAAAATTATTAAATATTTTAGTTATTTTCTGATAACTAAAGCCGTCCGTTTAGCTTTATAGGCTTATGTGGGTCCAGCTCACTGGGGAGTGTAAGCAAACCCTTTGTAGCCTCATCTCCAACTCCTCAGGGTGGACACCGAGGCTTTCCTAAGTCAGCCAGGAGATACGGTCTCTCCAGCGTTTCTCAGTTGGACATACCTTTAACACCTGAACTGTTCAGATGGTCAAACAGTCCTAAATACGTTTTTTAATGTGATTCAGAAGAAGATGCTGATGTTCTCCTGGCAGGTTCCTGACAGTTGATTTGACTTTAACTGATGAAAGACCAGATGACACGATGGCGTTTATGAGGACCTGTGATAGGCGTCTCAGTGCTGTGGAATCTTTGTGTGATGTAACTTCACCTTTTAGTCGCCTTTGCATGAAGTGCTGTTTGTGCATTTTTGCCATCAGGGAGACGCCACGGTGGACTGCTGCACCTTTAATGGCTCCACCCCCCTCCACATCGCTGCGGGGCGAGGCTCCGTCAAGCTCACGGCTCTCCTCATGGCTGCAGGTAGATTTTTATTAAAGCTCAGAGTTCTTTTGTTCATCAGGAGCTCATTTACTAGCATCCATGTGAAGAAGAGGAAGCCTGTGAGACGTCCTGATCTCTGTGCAGTTCTTCGTGTTTAATACGTTCGTATTTGGGTCTTTTCAGGTGCAGACCCACAGAAGGAGAACTTTGAGCCACTGTTCTTCAGGGAGGAGGATGAGGAGGAGAGCTGTGAAAAGGAGAGCGAGGATGAGGAAGGAGATGAAGGGTACATCCCAGGGACAACTCCTGTCAACATGGCTGCCACCCCTCAGGTACACGTAGCTTCTGAGCCTCTGGTGAACCTCACCACACGAAGCAGATTTATGAACCCGCAGGTGTGTGTTTGCAGGTTTTGGATCTTCTAAATGGCAAAGAATATGAACCAAAAACACCTCAAACGGCCTTCGTCCCTCCTCAAGGTGAGCTCCTCCCCACACGTGGATGCTTTATTACCCTGTGATTGACCACCGTGTTAGACGTCAGTGTTTCATAACCACGAAATACAAAATCATGACATCGGCGCATCGGTTTGCCGATGAAATGTTTGCGACTGTAGGCGACCTGGCGAGCCTGGACACAGTGGTGAAGCAGGCGCTGTGTGGCACTCTGGAGAGTGAAGGATGCTGGGAGAATCTGGCTCACAGTCTAGGTCTCGGGATCCTCAACACGGCCTTCAGGCTGAGCCCCTCCCCCGCCAAAACCCTGCTAGACAGCTACGAGGTGACGCGCACACACACACACAGGATTTAATGTTTTCTACTCTGAAAACGCCAAGGAGGTGTCTGCGAGGACAACACACACGCAAACACACAAACTCACACACTCCGACCCACACTCCAGCGTCTGTTTGTTCTCAGAAACCTGGGTAACGCCCCCTCGAGGATTTTGTGGATAAACTGCGTCCTGTCTCTCCTGCAGGTTTCCGGGGGAACGATCAGGGAGCTGCTGGCTGCTCTGAGGTCAATCGGCGAGTGCAGAGCCCTGAGCGTCCTCGAGGAGGCGCTGCATGAGAGCGAGGAAGCGCCGGCCGCCAACGAGATGAGCGGTGAGCATGCGCACATAACGTGCACATAACACCGACTGCCAGGTCACATGACCACGAGTCACTGAGCTGCGTTTGTGTTCGCAGGCGAGCTTCTGTGCGCTCGGGTTCAGGAACTGAAAGTGGACGCTCGAATCGACAGCGGGGTCTGCGACAGCGGGGTGGAGCTTTCCACGGCGTAATGATCTGATTGGTCCACCTCCAGCTGAGTCCATCCATCCACCCGTCGTCCCTCGACTCGCTCTGGACCGAGTGCGACGCTCGTCCTCGTGATGGGTTCAGGGCTGAAAGTTTCTCTGAGCTTTTTAAACCAGTTTGTAAAAAAAGGGTCAAATGAAAACTTGATCGTAGCACGTGAAAACAGTCGAACTCAACTTTTAATATTTTTTTGTTTTGTTGTTTTTGGCCACGACACTCCAGCAAAGACGGGGAGCAGCTTCTGTTTCCGCGGAGCCAATAAAGGAAAAACACACCAAAAATCTCCCCCTTTGGTCAGCTGACGTCTCCTCCTGATGCGCGCTCTGTTTTCTGTGCATTCGATGGTAAAGTTGTGGATCTGGGGTTTTTCTGTTCACTTCAACCGCTGAACGCTTCGCACAGTTTGTTCTTTCTGCAGCAGCCTGCAGAGAAAAGGTGCTACGAAACTGAAACGATTGTAAAGGATCAGATGTTCTGTAATCTGTTACTCATCTGGTGTTAATCTGAGGGCAGAAACGTGCTGTCATGACACCTCAGATTAAAGAGAGGTTTAACACGCAGTCAGGACAGCTCTGAAAATGGCGATGAAACTGTTCTCTCATAGGTTGATAACTTTAATCCACCTGCGACAGCCATTGTACGATGTGAGGATCTTAATCTTATTTTTTCTGTTGGTTTACAGTTACAGTTTACTCGCACAGGTGTTCCTAATAAAGTGGTCACTTTGTGCAGCATGAGCAGACTCTTCTCGGACAAATTCACACGCGTTTTATTCAGACACGCCCCCGACATCTGAAACTTTCCTCCGAGCGCTTTTTTTAAAAGTATTATTTACTTTTTAAAATTTTAATGACGATATGTTTTCCTCTCGTGATGTCATCATGAACTGAACCTGGTTTTTATTTTGTGTTTTTATTCTACTGCACGAGTGCTGAGGGGAAACTCAGAGAAGCGAAATGTAAGGCATTGTGGGAAAGGTAGTCCAGAGCTGTGGGTAGCTGCTGTTCCTGTTTCTGTAATCGAGCAGATGATATTTATGTTCCTGCCCTGCACTGTACAGTCCAACATGAGCTTTTAACCTTTTTTAAAAAATAAAATCTGATTGTTTTTTTTTTTTAAATAAATACTCAAAGTGTGATTTATTTCCACTCACCTGCTCAGCTGTGGGGTTATCCAGAGAAGCTGAGATGTTGTGTTGTAAAGAAAAATGATGTTTTAGAGGAGGGAAGGTGATAAGTGCTGCAGAGGTTCATGCTAAACATGGTCAGTTTCTGATAATGACGTCTGTGTGTGTTGCAGACTGCTAAACACTCAGTATATCACAGTTTGAGATAAAGAAGGATTATTTTGAACTCTAATCATGCAAAGTTTAACATCAGCTAACCCAGCATGATCAGACGATGGTTAGATCCAGTACCTCCAGTTATACTGACTATATCCCAGATTCATCCTGCAGCAGGACAATGAGTCTCAGCATCCATCCGGAGAGATAAGGACCAGAACAAAAACAACTTGTACTGAACTTACAGAGGTTAAAAAGTGTTAAAACCTCCTAAAATCACTGAAGATATCAGCGAAATGTGAAGAAATAACCACAAAGGCTTTAAGTCCCAAACATCTTTGATCTGTGATGAAGAGATACAAACTAGAGTTAAAATGCTTTGTACCACAAGAGGCACAGTGAGTCCGACATGGGGTAAACATTTAAACACCGCCCCCTGGTGGTTAAAAACATGTTGAAAGAGGCCCAAAAGGCTGAAAATAAACTCGGAAAGCTGAGCTGCGATACGAAAAAAAAGTGAATTTCCTTCAGCTCGAGTTAAATTCTTTAAACTTTCTTTTCTGGGGTGAAATTTTTCAGATGTGCAATTATACTTTTGTGTTTCCTTTACAATTTTGCGTTTCAGCTACTCTGAAAACAAGAAAAAGATAAAATCGCTGTGCTGTTTTTGTTCATTATGACACTACATTGCTCTTTTGTGTTTAATCACAAAGTCCAAAGGAATCCTGAATAAACCTGAAGCTTCATAAATCCACAGTGATCATGATCACCATGATTGATCGTCACCAAAATGATCAGTTTAAGGGTTTTTTTGGCCAGAATCGAGCAGCTCTGCTCTGTAAGGATGATGTTACATTGGAGGTTTAACGTGTGAGATGTTTTCACTGTATTTTGTGAAGTAATTATGTAAAAGTTCCTGTTTTTTTATTCTTTAGTAGTTTTGTAATTCCTGGGCAGTCTGGCCAATGAGCTTCTAGAACCTTTTTTTATCATTTTACACTTATTTAAGCAGCATTTCTTCGTTGTGTAGAAAAACTGAGACATTATGTTGAAATTGCTCTTATTAATGTGACCTCGGAGCCTGGCTGATGATGTCAGAGGAACGGCTCCCGCTCTCAGAGTCCGCCTGCGTTCGTGACGAATAAAAAAAGTCTGTTTCCATTCTTCCACCCGTGAACGAAGCAGAAACAGACTTTTTTATTCATCAGGAACCCAGGAGGAGTCTGAGAGCAGGATCCGATACCCTGGAATGAACAACAAGGACAACAGGAGCTGCAATTTGTTCAGCTTTATTGAGAAAAACCATCACGGAGCTATTAGTTGATCGATCAGCCGCGGGGAGCTCGGTTTGTGTTCCAGTGCAAAAAGAGGACGACAGTGTTGGATGATGGATGAACTAACGGCTCTAACGGTCTAAAAACAAAAGAAACCAAAAAGCCGTCTTCTTCTTCTCTCTTTTTTTAAAAGCGGTCTCATCTGCGGGAGCAGCGAGTCCGCTCTGCTTCCTGGTTTCTCAGTTGGCACGTTGACGGCTCAGAGTCTCAGCCCTTCACCCGGAAAGCAGAAAAAACCCAAACAGACAAGCGATAAAAATCAAAGGATGGGACGGGAAGGAAAGGTGAACAAATTGCTGTTACAGGTGGATGAGAGAGGGGCGTGGCCACATGAGAAAACAGCAGGAGGCAGATCACATGGCGTATTTCTGAGTCCAGTCCTGAGCCGTCTTGTTGTACCTGCAGGGAGGGAGAGAAAAGGTGAGGAGGCAGGAGGCGAGAGAGGCTGCAGGACGATGCCATGCCTGAGAAACGCAGACCAAAATCCACCTGCAACCGTTTACAGGAAACGAAACATCATCATCACCGCTTCACGCTGCTCGCCACACGTGCAGTGTACCCCGACTGTTAAACACAGGACGCTCCTCAAGCAGCAAAACCTGCAGTTCCTCTAACGCCCACCAGAGGCTCCAGCAGTGAGTCAGTCCCCACAGAAACAAACATGTTTACAGCCCGATACACAAACTGTTTGGTCTCTATAGATAATTTCCCCCTTCATAACACCTGTACAGGTGTGGGTATTATTATATCTCACGTGTTTAGGTTGTATTAAGTTTTAAAGTTTGCATTTTTTTCTCTCCCTGTGACGTTGGCCAGGTCGTCCCTACCTGCGCTCCATGCAGTGAGAAAACTCTGCAGTCATGCTTTATTTGTTTCAACGTGCGTCTGAGACACAGAATCAGCAGGCAGGCCAGGTGAGTCACAGGTGAGCTTCGCTCTTACCCTCACAGCATGGCATACTTCTCTGTCCACTCCCTGGCTAGTCTGTTATACCTGAGACCAAGCAGCAGGACACTCAGTTATAAACCTCCACCCGCTGCTCGAAGCCCCTCTCCTCGTCCTTTGAGCAGCTGATTACCTGCAGGTTAACAGGTGTGGACTCACCTCACAGGGTCTGTTTTGTAGATGCGGGCGATCTCTGGCACTAGCGGGTCGTCAGGATTCGGGTCACATAACAGAGAACAAATGGACAAAAGGACTGCAGAAAAGGAAAAGAGAGAGTCAGAGCAGCGCTGAGGTCTGCAGCGTGCTCCCGCTTTTCTGACACGACCACAAGAACTCCAACAGTCAGCGTTTTTTATCAGAGCTGAGCAAAAACATGAAACTGGGTGTGTATGAGTGTGTTTGTATGGGGGACCAAAACTGCCAACAATCAAATAAACACATCAAACACATCACATTATAGGCAACAATTATTCCACAAATTATTATGTATTTATTATACTGATTTAACTTTCTTCATTAATTTTATTATTTACTTCTTTTTTTTAAAAAAAGACTTTGGTATTTTTCATTTCATTGTTTTAGTTTTGGCAGCTGTGGATCTCCATATTGACACATCTACAATGACAGCAAGAAAAAAAACAACAAAAAGAAAGAAAAGAAAATGCATATGTTCAGTGAAATGTATATACAGGAAATGGAAATATAATAATATAATCATTAAAAGTAAAATTGCACATAAGATAAAAAATGAACAGGTAAGTAAATAATAATAATAATAATAATAATCTAAATAAATAAATAAAGAAGGATGAAAATATTTTAAAAATCAGATTTCAGCTTCAGGTTCAAACTTTATTTTCTGATCTGTGAACAAACCTGAGGTAAATATGTAAATATCATTATTACCTGTAACAAGGTGAAACTACAACCAAACAGCTCCACCTACTGGTCAAAACTTGTACTAACAGTGAAGAATCACTGCAGGAGGAACGTTTTTAACCGTTTGTCTCCCTCTGACGGGAGCGTTAGAGTCACTGTATCAACAGAAATAAAATCACTATCTATAAATGAGATGGCTAATTATAGAATCTTTATTAATAAACTACAATAAAATTAAAGCTGAAAAAACATATTTCACACATCTTTTCATTATCCTCACCAAAGGGGAGAAATTAAAATCTGCAGACGCAGATTTAAAAATTCATTTTTAGGGTTACAGACACAGAAACATACGGCCGTTTACATGAACGTTTCTTACCTTTAGAGATAGTTAATGCTGGAGACCACTGTGATCTCAATATATCCAAACAGATGCTGCCATTACTGTTAATATTTGGGTGATAAATTCTCGTTGTAAAGGCGACCTGAGCGGAGAGAGGAACCGAAACGACTTTAAAAACGTGCATCACTCCAAAATCTCAGACATGTATTCAATTTTTTTATTTATTGTAATTTTAAGGAAGTTAAAAGGCTTCAAATGTTAAATAAAAAACTGACCTTGGGTGGTTTGAAGGGATAATCTGTAGGGAAATGAATAGTCAGGAAAAATACGCCGCCCTGATAGGGACTGTCAGGCTGCAGTTAAAAACAAAAAACAGAGAGAGGTTAAACACTCACACGTTCACAGCGAGTCACTGCCATCAGTTTGTATAAATATCAGTGAAACGACCAAAACGGCCCCTGAATCGTCTCGAACTCCGGCGCTGTGACGCCTGCAGCAGTTCTGTGGATTCAGGTTTTACAAAAAAACCACTGCAGCGTTTCCCACAGAATCACGCTCAGTTATGATCATGTCAGCTGCCGAACACACTCAGGTGTGTTCACTGGCTTCAGCTTGTGCTCGCTTTAACAAACTAACTGCAGTTTTTAGCTCCAAACTCCGAGGCGGAGCAGCTGTTTGATACTTACAGGTCCCATAATAGTAGCTTGCCAATGAAACACTGTAAAAAAAAGAGAAGGGGACGAGGATTAGTGCAGCACGCTCGTTCCTCTCTGTGAACTTTTGCGTAAAGAAAACTAAAAAGTGGTCTTACTGTCTTCGCCGACAGGACCGGCGGAGCACTGAGCCGGAGGATCTCTGGACAGGTCGGTTAGCTCCTGCAGAGGAACGACAGACGTTAAAGCCCTGCCGACTGACATCAGCAACAAGGACATTTACTGATGTTGGTCACATCGAGTTTACAGCTGTACTGGAAATGTGATGAAAAAAAATAATATGATGATAAAAACCCGTCAGCAGACCGATGGGTTTCTAATGACCAGATGGTGAGCGGCTTCCGGTGGTTACCGCCGTTTACCAGGCGAAATCACTCTATACACCAAAAACCTCCTGCTGCTGCCACTCAGAGTGAAAGAATAAACTAATTTCTTTTAAAAATGTGTTCTGCTTGCAAAGACTTGTCGACGTCCTGCTCAGAGCCGTCGCCGACCTGTTGCCAACTGTTCACCGAGCACGCTCAGCTGAGCGATTAACTGGATTTTAATTTTAATGAGGAAGAAGTGTAAGGTCTCGTTTGAGTTCCTTGAGTTTTGGTGTGAAGTTTACCTCCGATGGTGTTTTTATGGTTAAGCGGCCTCTTCGTGTGTCCTGTGTGGAGACCAGGCCTTTAAAGATGTCTGAATCCAGCAGTCAGGACCTGAAAATAGCTGCGCTGGGCGAAGTTGTCAGGTTACGGGCTAAACTTGGCCGGCGGTGAATCAAACTCTAAATATCACTGTGTCTGTGTGAGTTCAGAAACCCGCCGGGCGTTTCCTCGCCGAGATCTGCGCTCATTTCTGATGTTTTTAATGCGAGTGGCTGTTGAGCTGCTTTAAAACTATTTTTTATTCTTCTATCAATCAAATAAGCAACTGAGCGTGACCACAGCTTTATTCTGAAGGACATAAATAAGAGGCATTTACTTTGAAAAGCCTGAAGGTTGGTCTCCTGTGTGAAGGCTGCATTAAAACACTCGGACACACTCAGGCTTTTATTGATGTGTAAGCAGCAGAGTCTATTTTTACTGCTGACAGAAGAGCCGAGAAAACACACGGCTGTCATAGGACGGGCGGTTTGTGTTTCCAGCCTGAAGCCAAACTGCCGTCTGTGTGTGTGTGTGTGTGTGTGTGTGTGTGTGTTGGTATGTGACACACGGCTCATCTTTCAGGTTCGACTGAGTTTAGGAGGCGAGCACAAAAACGGTTCCTTAAAGACTCCTCACAGCCTCCATTTTTATTTATTAATATTTCCAGTTATTCTACTGATACTTAACTAAAGTTAAGAACAATTATTTTGAATGAAATAAATTGAAAATACTTAAATTTGACTTTAAAAAATGTTATGCTGGATTTACATTTAAATCCAGAGCTCGGCTGCAGGGTTCAACATTTAAATGCTTTTCTGTTTGGTCCTGATCTGCTGGACATGCAGAAACCAGAACACAGATCAGTGCGTTGATCGGTTATGTTTCTATTATATTTATTACAAGGAATAAATATATTTAGTTTCTCTTTGAGCTGGTGACAAAAGTAAAGACATCTCCACGTCTCCATCAGGCTGTGGGCCGGAGTCAGAGCTGAGCACGCCGAGCAAAAACTATAAATATCTCGAAGATCAGAAATTAAGAGTAGTACTGCAAAGTACAATAAATATATGAACTTTTCTGTGTATCTTCATCACCTGTTCCTCTCATCGTGTCTCTGATTGGAGTTGACGGCACACAGTTGGTCCATATTTTGCAGAAGATTGAAACAACGCACCAAAATGCTTGATCCTGAAGCAGAGAGCCTGATTTAACGGAGTAATAAGCACTGCTGGGATTCCTGTTATCACTGATCTAAGCCTGGGTATGTTAAACACATTTAACCTAACAGCAGACCCTCACTGTGCACGCTCAGTGTAAACGGACATTATGTCGGTTCAGTCCATCAGAATTTTTCCCTTATTTGCATCTTCTTTTTTTTTTTTTAGTGCAGAGCTTTGAAAGTAATTAAATTATCTAACGAGCACTTTTTTCCCCTGTAAATATGTGTGTATGTATTTACTGATAAACTGAAGGGTGAAGACGTGACATTTTAGCTGGTGAGCGTCCACCTCTGTGTTTGTAGTTTACGCTCGCCATCGAGGGCGCCGGGCTTTGGTGTCGTTTCAGCAGCCATGTTGAAGACATGAGTGCGCAATCATGTCGGCTTTTACCACCATTTCAGTGGAGCTCAGTTATTCCTCTGCACAATTCCCAGATTATACAGAGAGAGCCGGCGCGACAGCTGGAAAGACGACTTTCTGGGGAAAATCCTGCGATTTCTTTGTTTCCTGTTTTCACCGGCTAACGTTTTAGATTTCCTAGCAAACAAAAATCTGTTTATGTTATCGTTTTATAGAACAAAATGAAACTAAATATTCTGCAAGGAGAGAGGAGGAAGGAAAACAGCAAAAACATTTAAAACATGAAGAACCCCGAACTCCAAAGACTGACTCTCGGGCAGGGAGGACAGATTCCTGACATTAGGTCCGTGCATAAAAGTCGTCACAAAAATGTGAACATTTCTCGTTTTGTGGTCTCGCTGAATCACTCTTCTGTATGTAAACCAACATCTGTCCATCTACAACTCAGTTTGTGCCGTCGTGCCAAAAAGTGATTGTCTGTATTTAAACTGCTGTAAATGACTTGTTGACCTATAAAACGTGAAACGTGTAAAATGTATCCCTCGTTAATGACGTCGATATTTCTTGAGCTACAAACAACATTCCTGTCACGAGGTAGAACCCACAATAAGTGACTTTTATATATCCTTTATTTATCCAGTTCAGAGGTCTCATTGACATTAAAAATGTCTTTTTAAAAGAGAGATCTGGAAACAAGTATAACAATAGATCTATAAAGATGTTATAAATGACCAAAAATCATGGACTGGTTATAATGTAGGTAAAACAACAGAGTCGTTAAGATACTTGCAGATAATCTCTTTATTTTCTATATAACCCCTTCGTAAATCCTGCTCACTAACGTCTATTTACCAACATTGGAAATCACTTTTTGGCACAACACCGTCACACAGTGAGCACTTTGTGGAGATGAAGGTATTCAGGATGAGGGGGTACAAACGCATCTGTCAGCATCTGGACTGAAAGCAGCAACCTGCAGGTTAGCGTCAGCTGCTCTCACCTGTCCAAACACAGCAGGGTCCCTCGGCCCTGACGGACAGACCTGCAGAGATGCACTTTAATGTGAACACAAACACACATTTTACAATCCATCATCTCGAATCACAGCTGCCAGAGAAATGCAAAGGAATAAAAATGTGTATATGTAAATGTGACGGAGAGACTAAAAAAGAAGGGTTAGTAATAATAATAATGTAATAAAGTCTGACAGCTGATCAGCTCAGCGGAACCGAGCAGGAATCACGGAGAAGAAACCAAGTTTATTTTAAAAGGAACCAAAGAGCAGAGCAGCTTCAGGCCTGAACCATCGTTAGGTCTGAACCCCGACAGACCCGCACTGAGGCTGGTCCTCGGCTTAAACCTGCCCCCGAGTGCGGATGATTCCTGCACATAAAACACGACTCACTGTGCGGCTGCACGGAGCTGCATTTCACCGGGCTCAATGCGAAATACTGCAGCTGCAGTGCAGAGGGCAGGCTAACTGCTAGCTGCCAGCACACAAACACCACACTCGATGTTAAATAAACGTGAAACAGAGGGTGGTGTGTTACCTTAGAAATTCGTTTTAAAGCCATTATGTCTGCGAGAAGGGACCGGCTGTCGAGGAGGAGGTGCAGGAGGAGGAGGAGGCCAGCTAGGTGTCGCTAGCTAACTAGCATCTAGGAGTGTGCTAGCTGTGCGGCTGTGAGCTAAGCTAGCTTGGCTACACAAACTGCAGCGATGTTCCGTTAAAGCTCGACTTTTTCACGTCGCAGAGTCCAGCACATCAGCCCCGACTTCAGGCTGACACTCCGATAACGGCCCCGGGACCACCGAAAGCTCAAAATGTCTTCCGTTACACACCGAGCAGCTGTCAGCCAACCGGGAACAGGAGGTCTCACTCCGACCATGTTTCCGGACACCAAATAAGGCCCACCGATAGGGTGGAGGTCTCACTCCGACCCTGTTTTTTTGTCCAGAAGACAAACTGGCATCAGCAGGGCCGGAGCCACCAGCTACAGAGATCTGGGGGTCAGACGTCTCTGGCCCCCAACAAAACTGTTTTCTTTAGTCAGGTTTTCAGAAATTAAAATGATCCTTTGATCTATCAGAAAATTAACTGGTTATATATTTGATAAAACATATAAGGCAAAAAACCAAACCAAACAAACCCCAATGTGGAGGACTTGGAGGATTCCCACTGCCAAAATAAAAAAATAAAAAGGCTCAATTACTTGGTTAATACTTTAATATCTGTTTACCGATATACATTTAAAAGGAAAAAAGGTTGGTGTGTACACTCTTTTCTTTTTCAGCTGCTCCCTTTAGGGGTTACCACAATAGACCACCTGCCTGATGCAGCCTTCCACATTTCTTTTCTTTCTTTCTTTCTTTCTCTTTTTTTTTTTTATTTTTA
>VUQG01029170.1:0-10373 GCA_015106755.1 Etia nguti | reverse complement strand
AGTAACTTTTATTTAAATGTGGGGTAACTTGAAATGCAGCGTTTCTATCAGCTCAACAAACATCAGCAAACACACAAACTGTTTGTGTGCAGTTTGTCTCGCAGTGTGTTGCAGCTAAAGGTCCAGCTGCTTATTTCAGCGGGAGAGAAAAGAAAGAGAGCTAACTTCACTCAGAGATGGAGAAAGATAAGAAAGAGAGGAAGGAGAGAGCTTAGAGTTAAAGGGAAGGACTGCTCATTTAAAGCTCACATCACATATTGGGTCTGTACATGGGAGATTATGTTGTTTCATATTGTGAAACATACTAGAAATCAAACTGAGGGAGACAAACTGTGTTATTTAAAGGCTGTATGAAAATCCTCTGCAGGTTAGTGCAGCATAAACAGGTTAGTTTGCTGCACTGTGATGGGTTTAAAGAAAAGAACAGTGTGTGACTGCTGCACAGTGGCTGTGGTGCTCATGTTGTAGCAGAGATCCTCTGACTGAATTCCACCTTCACACCAACTTTATAGTGTCTAATATAAAGACAGAAACAGTGTACTGTCAGTGTAGAAGATGAAGTCAGCCAGAACAACTCATGAAACATCTGCTGACATCTGGTTGAATTCAGGTGTGTACGTCCACAGAGAGCAGCAGGTCAGCTGATCACAGCCTGCACACTAAGAAAATCTACTGGAGCTCTCAGTAGAAGTTATTGTGAGCTATGATTCTTTTCCCCACACTGAGCCATTACAACCAGTTTAGTGTTCTCCCACCTGCTGAATCCACTTTAACCCCTGACTGTGCACATTCTCCCGCTTAGAGGTAAAATCGCCCTCTACATTGGAGGCAACAGGAAATAGACCTACTTTTATTTCTTCAGATTCAAGCTGAGTATAATTAGAATAAACAAAAATTAGACTAAAGTTTGTGTTCCCATCTACTGATATTATTTTATCATTATGTTAATACAGCACGAGGTTCAGTCAGCTTTGCACAAAAATAGAAACGTCCTCCAAAGAGTTACTTTTACTTCGAGTACATTTAAGAGCCTGTACTTTTTTACTTTTACTTGAGTAAAGAAGTTGAATCAGTACTTCAACTTTTACTTAAGTATTTTTTTAACAGTAGTATTTGTGCTTCTACTGAATGTCTGTACTTTTGCCAACTCTGTTGAAACCCGATATTATCCCAGTCTGATGAGTTTCGAGTCAGGTGAGAAAGCTTTAGCTCTGTGCCCCATAAATCTATAGCAGGTTTGAGGCCAGTGACTTGTGAGGAAATCTACGACTAAGTGCTGAAGCTCATTTTTGTGCTGCATTGTGAATCCTTCAAAACAAAGATGCACAGCAGAGGGCGGAGCGCTTCTCTGATGGACTTGTGCTTTCTGGAGCCTTGTGTCTTTTGTTTACTACATTCTGTATCTGTGGTTAAGATGCTTTGCTATCTCTCAGTCAACAAAGCCTGGTGTATCAAACATCTGATGGTAGTCTTTTTGTCTGCCTGATCCCGCTTCAGAGCCAACTGATCAACAGTTTGCACAAAGTGTCGTGGAGCTCAGTGCGCCGCGCCCTTAGGAAACCTCCGTCCTGCAACGATCCAGTGCTGAGAAAGCCTCTCTTTGCTTTGAATAACAATCTGACTTCTGACACCTTCGCTTAGTTCTGCGTGTCGCACCATCACAGCGCTGCTTAGTCGGCAATGTTCTGCCTGAAAATGAGGCATGGCCGTATTTATAACAGGCGAACGATGGCTACGGGAGGATGTAGTTGAACAAGGCTAAGAGTCGATCAAATGTCATCCGACTAAAGGTACAGCTAAAGGAAATCTTACCTCTGGTACAAAGGAGGCAACACGGCCAGTGAAATTAATCTGCTTCAGGTTGACTGCTTACCGACAAACATTTTAGAACTTCCTGTGTTTTCACTGCCTGACCTTAAATCCTTTTTTTATATTTCAGTTTTAAAGTACACCACTTAGACAGCTTCTGTGATCACCAGATGAATTTAATGCTTGTTTATCATCATTACATTCTGTGGCTGTTCTATTTTGTGCTCGCGCCCCAACTTTAATGTGAATTGAACCGAGACGTGTCTTTTGATGCGGTCTCGGTGCAGCAGTTTGGTCTGCACCAGACTTTCAGGGACAGTTTTCACTCCAACATAAATGGACCAAAAGAGATGAGTTATGTGTGAAAAGAGCCTCATATGGAAAATGTTATTCAGCGTGCGAGTTTTGGGGTCAGCGGCTTCTCTGCTTCCAAAACAAGTCGGCGTGGAAGTCCCGACACTGGAGTCGGGTGCCACTGCGTCTTTATTTTCAGTAATATGACACATCTCTGAGTAAGTGAGTGAGTGGGCGAGTTACAATCTATTCGCGTTTGCTTTGATTGCACACAAGTATTAGCATCCACCTACATTTCTCACACTGTTTCTCATTAGGAGGGCGACAAAGATGTTCTACTGCATTTGGTCAACAGGGACCCGTTGACTGTAGGAAGCCTCACACACACAGTTTTATGTGATGGCTGCTTGAACCCATTTAGTCCAAGTAGTCTTCCTTGTTTGTTGCATCGAAGGTTCAAAACAGCTGCAGTGTGAAGGTCATATTTCTCAGCATCAATTAAACTGATACCCCTGACTATGACTAGTTTATGACTAGTTTATTACCACTTTAACAGGTTGAGTGAATACACAGCGGTGCTGGAACAAATGTTAAAATGGCCACAGTGTCGGAGAGATAAATAAATAACATTTAAGACAAGCACATCAGGGAGAACATTACCCTGATCAAAGTCATAAAACCTGCATCAGATGGGACTTTTAATGTCTTTTACTGGGTGGGCGGGGCTCGTCGCTCCGGGGAAACATTCCTTTATTTATCACTCTCTTCATCACTCCATCCGTCTCTCTTTCTCTCTGTCCGTCCGTCTCTGCCTGCAGCTGCCAGCTGGCAGCAGCTCTGTGGCTTCATCAATAAGACTGGCAGATTGGAGATTGATGACGCCGACTATCAGAGAAGAAGCTGTCTGTCTGACAGATTATCCTCCTATAGAGAGACGCAGAGATGAAGGGAGACGCAGCAAGGTCTTTAATTGTGTTGCATGCAGGTAGAAGCTAATTTTAGCTGTTAAGAGTTTTAGGATGTATTTTTAGACTAGCAGATCCCCCTCACTTCCAGTCTTTGTGCTAAGCTAGGCTAATCAGCCTGAGTAACTTGACCAGCCCTCCTGTGTGGAGGGCTGGACCGCGTGCTGCGTTCACGCTACAGTCGACACAGTTGCGTGAACAGCGACAGGTGATCAACCCGGGTTAAAGTCTTGGTCTAGTGCTCGTGTCTGCATGTGACCATGGATGCATATGAGTGGTTGATGCATGTGAGCTCCAGGAGCGTGCCATGAAAAGTTTCTTTCAACTGCACCTCATCATGTCACACAGTAACAAGTTTTGACATAACTTGTGTCTCAGTATGAGAAGATTTCAGTTTGTTGTAGCCATGAAACTGAAACAACAAATCCTCCAATGCATGCACATTTTCTGATATTTAGTGCAGTAGGCTTTTGCGCTCACATGTATTTTGGTTTATACTTATTAGTATTTAAATGCACCTCACTGAGAAATGTGTTGGTAACTACACCTGTATACCTCGTGGAAGGCTAATCAGGCAAAAATGGTCTTGGATCAACGTGTCACTGACTTTGGTGAGACAGTAAACAGGATGAGTGAATGTCAGACTTTATGTTTAACATTAAAGGAGGTTAAGAAAGAAAGAAAGAAAGAAAGAAAAAGAAAAGCTGGCATCGGAAATTTCCTCTGAGCCAAACGTCCCATCACACTTCCTCAAAGCAGGAAAATCCATCGACCGCTGTTAGTGTGTGACCTGAGCTGACTGTTGAGTGTGTGTGTGTTTGTGTGTGTGTGTGTGTGTTTGTAGCAGTATGGCTAACAAAAAGTGCAGCAGAGAGCCATTAGGGAGAGAGAAGTTAACGAGCTCCATAAAGATGGAGGGAGGAAG
Organism: Etia nguti; assembly: GCA_015106755.1. Classification (NCBI taxonomy): domain Eukaryota; kingdom Metazoa; phylum Chordata; class Actinopteri; order Cichliformes; family Cichlidae; genus Etia; species Etia nguti. Next base: position 6,380 of record VUQG01029170.1, on the reverse strand, counting down.
CTATTGACCACCATTTGTCTCTGTTGTTAGCTGCCTCTGTGTGTGTGTGTGTGTGTGTGTGTGTCACTCTGCACATTATGTGTGTATTGTCTTTTGTTTGAGGGTAAACAAAGCCAGAGGTCATGCTTGTCAACATGCTGTAGTACAAGATGACAGCGAAATCCAGCTGTTTGGAGTGCGTGTGTGCGTGTGTGTGTGTGTGTGTGCGTGTGCGTGTGTGTGTGTGTGTGTGCGTGTGCGTGTGTGTGTGTGTGTGTGCTGCTGCTTTAATTAACAGGTTCACTCGTGTAATGATGGACAGCAGTGAGGTCATTTGACATTGTTCCAGGTCAAATTCTGACCTCATACTCACGCACCGAGGTAGTAAAGTGCCTCAATAAGTCATAGCATATGATTCACATCATATTCATGTTCATCAGTCATTCAGGGTCCCCTCGTGACCTGTGAATGGAGGCAAAATGTCCCCTTTTACATGATGGAGCCACCCAAGAACGCACATTTTTCCTTTAATTTGTCACCTATCCGTATAGATGGTAAACTCAGTCGCATTTGGATGCTGCAAAAACTACAAAAGAAAGATGACTGGACACGTTTATATATGGCACGTACACGTTTTTCACTGAAATGTTTTCCTTTGACTTCCTAAAAACTGATACACAATTTGGTGCCAAAGTTTGGAGATATGCTGTTACTACCTGCCCACTAACCTGCCTGAATTTTGTGACTTGTCACAGTCCTTTCCTCGTTTGCATTTTCATTTCAATAAAAAACTCTATTCCCACAAAAAGCAGCAAAACTCCACGACAGTATCTAAATATCTCCTTCTTTACTCTGTTTTTCAGTTGGATGCACGACAGCCAAAATACGGGCTGGGGCAGACTGCTCGCTGACCTTTATGATCAGCTTTTTAACTTTGCCTCCACGCCGTTCCTGACTCCACACGGTCTCTTTGTTTCAGCCTCTTACAACTCAGCCCAGTCTCCCGCTGCTCTCTGTGGCTGCCTTCACTGCACTTTAATGCAGCCGAATTCATTAAATCTTACTTTGTCGTGGACTGAATGAGTTTAAAATGGAGATTTAACCGCGGCTTGTGTACCATGTTAACCTACATTCGTGTTGGAGCTGCTGACATGAAAAAACCCGACATCTGACAAACTCAGCATGAACCTCTCGTATTTTGCTAAAGTGGCATTTAAAATGAATTATCACAGAAAGTTAAAGGTGATAAAGGATGTCTTTAACTGCCACGCACTGGGCTGGCTTAGGTCATCATTTTCTAAAAGCTTAGTTGACCCTGAATGGACCATAACAGTCCAATGATGTTTTCACATTTGGACACTTTGCTGAGCTTTTTGACGTTTGAGGACATTTGCTGTTCTAACCACCTCAATGATGAGGCTGCAGTGCCTGAAAAGCAGCTCATGCAAAACTGTCCAGTTCTTGAAACCTTCCATAAAGTTCTTATTAATAACTGTATCGTGCTATGGGATTCCCCTGCAGCAGCACAGAGAGCGTTTGTTTCTTACTCCTCCAGCTCTCAGTCATGTCTCACCCATTGTTGTCCTGTTCCTTCCTGTGTATATGTATATATGTATGAGTCTTCCCAAGGGGATGCCTTTAACAGTCGGACCACAGCCCACACATTTCCTGTATCGTCCTGCATCGCTGCGCGGGAAATGGTAACATCACTTCCTGCATCTTGGTAGGATGATGTTGTGAAGAAAGGATGAGACCCTGTCCAGGAGGTGGACACATTCTTCTGTTGACAGTTTAAAACAAAGAAAGGAAATATCTGAGTTCCTCAAAGTGTGCACTTCCTGTTTTGCTGTTTGTTTTGCGTGATGCTAAACTGATACATAAAATGCCTCATGAGAGTGACAGGGACTAGAAAGAGAGATCACATAAACTTTCCTTTTTGTTGGCCTCCTGTAACATCTGGAGTGTGAATAATCAGACCTTGTCATATATTAAATACCTCATAGTTTCATATTAACAGAGACCTTCTCTTTGCTCGGTCAGCTTCTCTTTTTTCCCCCTCACATCACAGCCAGTCACGGCAGGTATCTGGCCACCCCGAGCCTGGTCCTGCTGGAGGTCTCTTCCTTTTTAAAACGTTTGTTGGACTCTTTGTAATTCATTCTTTGTAATGATGATCAGACTTAACAATAGCATGCAGTGCGCCAGGATGCCTGTTTTCTGTCTTTTTTCTGATTTGCTCCTGTATTAGTAAAGCTTCAGTCAAATGCAAAGATAAAACTGGAATTACTTCATATTATTCTTACTGTCGAGAAATCCCACAAATAGCCCGAAACCAACACTCAAACCATCTGCCTTCCTGTCTGATTCTCCCAGCTCCTGGGACATTGCTCCTTTTGTAGAAGTCACATTTTTAAAAAATGTTCAAAAACACACTCAGTTCATTGGAGACAAAAGCTAGAATTTTCCAGAGCAGCTGGTGGCTGTAAGTTTGAACAAACTTTAGTCAAACTAGAGGAAAGGGTGTCGTGTTGGGGAGTACCATCGGCCCATTCGGTGCTTCTAAAGGCAGAGATTAAACAAACACAGTTGTAGTAACAGAAAACAGAAGTCATGTGTGCATTGCTGACCACTGCAGTACAGTAACACACATTGATGCTACAAAGCATCAGAAGTGGAGAAAAACGGTTGATCTGGACTTTTCACAGGCGGCTGCAGAGCATCACTGACAGGAAATACAAATGCTTTCAAATTAAAACAAACCACTGACCTCTGTGAGAGGGAGGTGTGGCTACTCTGAATCTGCTTTGAATCTCTGCAGCTGAACCTCTCTCACTCACACACACACACACACACACACGTGCGCTTTGACCCACACTTGTACGGCTGACTGTCAGATCAGCTGCTGTGTATTCCTGCAGCTTTTGTGGGGGTTTAATGACTTTCCCCATGTGGAGAGACACAGTTTGGCTTTCAGCTGCTTCTCACTTTTTACGACTACATCCTGCTTGTACACTCAGTGTTTGTGTGTGTTTGTGTCAGCACTGCCTCAGTGAAGTGTGTGTGTGTATTTTGTGCATGCAGGTGATTTATCTAAGTCAGGGCTCGCTCGGCTGGCCACCACGGTTGAATCCTAATTTTCTCGCTCGCTCTCTTTCCCGTCAAAGAGCTGCTGTTCATTCAGAGTAAGAAGGAAGGAGGGAAGGCTTACCCTTCCTTTCTTCCTTTCCTTCCATCCTTGCTTCGCCCCTCGGGTAGTCGTGTGTCTCTAAGAGGTTTGGTGTGTTTGCAGATTTGTGGTGATGGATGCAGATTTAGCAAAACCGCACTGTTAGACTGAATACTTTATGACACATTCACACATACTAAGCTCACAGTCTGCCATCATTCTTTTGTTTCCATCTGACAAACAATGCACACACACACACACACACACACACACACACACACACACGCTCTCCGTCCCTCTCTCTTTCACACACACTCATACACTTTCTTCCTCTGCATCTGTCTTCTATTATTTATTCCAGTCATGTCATCATTCATAAGTGATAAACTCCCTGCAGAGTCAAACAGGAAGTTGCGGGACTGGTGAAATCAGGAATGTGGCGCCGTCTTTTTCTGCCATCTTTGATTCTTATACATTTACACTCACCACAAAATTCCCAAACCCACCCTCCACCCCCCGCCTGCATTTGAGACAGGGTTAGTTTGGGGAGCAGAGGACGAGCAGTTTCTGATCAATAACAACACATTTACATCATTTTTTATGTTCTTTTGTTTCTTTTCAGACAGGAAGACTGAGTGGGGAAACAAATCAGGTCAATCAGGCCCATTTACAAAAGACAACAAAGACAAAAACTGAACATGAGCTATTATTTTAAACTTCTGCTGCCTAATTCCGGCGAGTGTATCTGTGTTGCAGCTGTCAGGCGCTCTCAGGGTGTAAGCACCCTGAATGTTTGTTTTGTACAATGGCTTGCATTACTCTGGCTGCAGATAGAAACGAGCTTATTTGACTAACAAAAGGCTCGATGAAAATGTCGGGAAACAAACCAACACGAGGACACACAACAGGACAGGTCACGGCTGCTGTGTGGCACATAGAGGGTTAATGTGGCATCACATGATGTAAAGCGTATGACAGGAATGTTGTATGTCACATATTATTACATGTATGACTGTTAGATATAGTACAGTTACAGTATAATATACTGCTGTGCCATAAAACGCTGCTTCATGGCACGATAGAGTAAATATCAGCCCATTCCTGTATTTTACTTTATGTATTTTATTTTACAGTGATTGGAATTTCACATGATATGAATTTTACTCTTGGTAACTTGATGAACTGTACATCGTGGTATTGTACTGTACACAGGATGTGCTGAGGATACGTTTATTTACAGTGTTTCCTGTTTCTTTGTTCGGGTTTAGGTTCAACGCTTCCTGCCCACTCACCTTTGTCAGGTGAACACTAGTGGCCATGAGCTAATTATTTCACCCATTCTTCTCAATTTTAGCTGTTTATCAAGTATGATCTTCTGTTTTCACCATTTGTCTGCTAACTTCTATCTTTTGTTCAGCATTTTTCCCTCTATTTCCAACCATTTATCTGTTTAATTTAGCTGCTACTCCACTTTTTCCTAAATAAAATCTTATTTGGCGAACACTTCAAACCGATTATATATAATTTGCTTCATATTAAATCTTTACTGGCTAGCTATTTTGCACAGTTACCCGTGATATCAGTATTCATTTTGACTATTATTATAGTGCTTTGGGCTATTTTCAACAGTTTTTCCATTTTTTGTTTGACTTGGAACATTTTCATATACTCTTAACTACAAAATTAAAATCTCAGAACATTGTAGTACCTGTTGATTTTTGAATATACCTCTAGCTAATGCAGAACTGCCCTTTCTTTGGAATCACCAGAGTCCAGTATTGTATGGTGTGGTTTGGTAAAGTGCAGGATAGTGCAGCTCAGTTCAGTGTGTGTGTGGTATTAACCTTTGAAGTTATTAATCAGCCCTAGCGGAGGATAAAAATGTTAAGAGTGTGTAGCTTCTGAGGGGTTTTTCACTCAGTGGTGGACTGAAAGCCTCTCACCAGTTTGTGTTTACGTGTTTTCAGTGTTCTGAGGCTCCATCTTTCTGCCCAACTCTCTGTCATTACAGCGTCTCTGGAAAGCCACCGCACAGTTAACCACAGCATTCTCATGACTCCGCCCACTCCACCCCACAGCCCCATCCCCCACCCACTTAAAACCACCGTTCCCAGTACCACAGACCGATGCTGCCAAAACCAATCGCCACATTCCTCAGCAAGTTTGTTTTTCTATTTGACTACGGAGGGGGGAAAGATGAGGAGGAGGGGGGAAAGAGGAGGGAATGGAAGGAGGAGTAATAGCAGGGAGGAGGAGACACTTGAGTGGAGGAGGAAGGATATAAGAAAAAAAGAGACTAATGCAGTCTGATGTATTAATCACACTTGGAAGTAATTGAGAGGCTAAGCTGAGATCGAGCGAGCGAGCTTTCCTCCAGCACTCTCTCTCTCTCTCTGTAAACACTGTTACTGTACAGACTGAATATTAATGCACTGATGTGTAAAGTGACTTATGGTGCAAGTGTCCTTACAACAGTCTGTGTTGTTCTTGTTTTTGGCATCAGTGTTAGCTGGCTCTGTGTGTGTGTGCGTGTGTGTGTGTGTGTGTGTGCGTTTGTGCATGTGTGTGTTTTTCAGCTGAGTCTTTCACTTGGTTTGTCCTCGATTTTTAAAGGAACAGTTCAGCCTTTTTAACTTATCGTCCCTCACATACTTGGCTGAGCCCCAGTTTATTGGTGGGGTCTCTGTATGTGTTTGCACATCTAAATAGTGTGACACTTTTGGAAAACTCGAGCTGTTTTCATTTTCTTTGTCTTTTATCCATCCATCCATCCATGCATACATCCATCCATGCATCCATCCATCCATCCATCCATCCATCCATGCATCCATGCATCCATCCATCCATCCATGCATACATCCATCCATGCATCCATCCATCCATCCATCCATCCATCCATCCATCCATGCATCCATGCATCCGTGCATACATCCATCCATCCATCCATCCATCCATCCATCCATCCATCCATCCATCCATCCATCCATCCATCCATCCATCCATCCTTGCATCCATCCATCCGATCAGCCATCCATCCATCCATGCATCCATCCATCCATGCATCCATCCATCCATCCATCCATCCATCCATCCAGCCATCCATCCATGCATCCATGCATTCATCCATCTATCCATCCATCCATGCATCCATCCATCCATCCATCCATGCATCCATCCATCCATTATTGTTGGCTGTGAGTTTGCGTGTTCAAAGTCTTGCATTTTAGGTTAATTG